>NW_020868630.1:126897-129493 GCF_003789085.1 Penaeus vannamei | reverse complement strand
TCTCTCTCTCTCTCTCATCTCTCTCTCTCTCTCTCTCTCTCTCTCTCCTCTCCCTTTCTCTCTCTCTCCCTCTCTTTGTGCCAGTGGATGGTAACCCCGGCCATTCCTTGCACATGGGTAATTTAGAAGCAAATAAACAGACAGCATGTCACAGCAAAGAATCCGTTTATCGGACTGCCTGGCTCTCTCTCTCTCTCTCTCTCTCTCTCTCTCTCTCTCTCTCTCTCTCTCTCTCTCTCCTCTCTCTCTCTCTCTCTCTCTCTCTCTCTCTCTCTCTCTCTCTCTTTCCCCCACATTCCCATTTCCTTACCTTTCCTCTCCCCCACTCCTTTTACAAACTTTCCATCACAATATATTTTATTACTCGTCTATAAACCTAAACGGCCTGTTTTTCTTTCCCCTTTTTTATTGCTGCCTTCTCTCCTTCTTCGTTTCCCATTTGTTTACCCAATTCTGTCTTAAATCTTTGATATAAATAGCTAAAGAATCTAGCGAAATCTTCGAAGAGTGCATGCAGCATGTACGTGGAATATGAAGGACAAAAAATAACATATTCTGTGCATATATACTTCTATTGATCAATGGATACTTTGATAGATTAATAGATAGATAGATAAGTAGATTGAAAGATATATAGGTAGATGAGACGAGAGATAGATAGATATTAATAGATAGATAAATAGATAGGTAAGCAGATAGAAAGGTAGATATATAGATAGGTAGGTAGATAGATAAACAGCTCGACAGATAGATAGATAAACAGTACTACAGATAGATAAACAGTTCCACAGATAGATAGATAAACAGTACGACAGGTAGATAGACAAACAGACAGACCAACTAATAGACAGATATAGATATAAATAATGTCTACTGGAAGAAGATTCAACAAATTTCTAATACTAGTTTTACCACAGCACTCCAAGAATGACCCGAGACCGCAAATCCTTCTTGTATACGAAAATGTGGCCCATTCGCAGCTGAACAACGGACGGGACACGAACTGCAGTAAAATTGACTAATATCCCGTGGGCAGATTCGTGTATCTATTACTATCGTGCGTGAGAGTGAGGTGTGCCATTGCTCTTGCAGTTGAAGTACCTTGCGCCTGCATTGCTTCAGTATTTCGGTTTGGCATGCAGTGGAGTGCATGGATTGCATCCCACGAGGATACGTCAGCGATAAAGTATTCGTGGATATGCACACGGACACGGACATACAAATACTTTTATATATATCCATGCATGAATACTTATGTATACAGACACAAACACATACACATACACAAACGTTACATGCATACATACACACAATAAGCATGTATACAAGCACTCACAGTCACACACACACACACACACACACACACACACACACACACACACACACACACACACACACACACACACACACACACATACACACACACACACACACAAACACACACACACACACACACACACACACACACACACACACACACACACACACACACAGGCCATTGTGTTTCGTCTTTTACGTTTCTGATGTAAGGACATTCGGGTGACACACAATTCCTGTAAAAAAGATAAATTAATAAATAAAAAGATTTAACTGGGATGATTTCAAGATTTTCAAAGTTTCTCATAACGAGAGAGATAGGGGGAGGAGGGGAAAGCGGGAGAGAGAGAAGGGGGGAGGGGGAGATAGCGGAGAGAAGAGGAGAGAGAGAGGGAGAGAGAGGGAGAGAGAGGGAGGAGAGGAGAGGAGAGAGAGAAGAGAGAGAGAGAGAGAGAGAGAGAGAGAGAGAGAGAGAGAGAGAGAGAGAGAGAGAGAGAGAGAGAGAGAGAGAGAGAAGAGAGGATGAGAGAGAGAGAGGCCTGTCCTAAACTATGACTTTCAACCAATCATCATCATCGTCATTAGCAATAATGATCTGATAATATGTTAATAATCGCCCTAACAACCAAAATCACTGTCGATGAAAATCAGAGATGGCAATAGCAACAAAAGAACGATTTTTCTGATAAAATTAATGATAACAAATGCAATATTAATAATGATAATGATATTGACGATAGTAATGTCCATGTTAATGATAATGTTCGCACTGTGGCCAGCAACGATTATAAATGATTTTCCGATAACAATAACAATAATCATATTACGTATAAAGATAACAATCATGACAATAATGGCAATAATAAGAATATGAAAACCTAACACATGCTAACGATAATATTTGTTATTAGTAATGATGATAATAGAAAGCTTTATAAAGGCAATATCAAAACAATGTAAATAGTGGTAGATATAAAATAGACAAAAAGTAATATAAACAACACTTCTTAAAACAAAGAAAATATTTTTACAATTTGTATTCCACATTATCATGCACCACAACAATACTTCATCAACATGAAAAATGCACTGTTAGTATTTTCATTTCAACTTCAACCAATAATTTTCTTGTGAAACACAGTGGAGAGAGAGAGAGAGAGAGAGAGAGAGAGAGAGAGAGAGAGAGAGAGAGAGAGAGAGGAGAGAGAGAGAGAGAAAAGAGAGAGAGAGAGAGAGAGAAAGAAAGAGAGAGAGGAAGGGGAGGGATGGAGGAAGAGAG
>NW_020868630.1:101897-106897 GCF_003789085.1 Penaeus vannamei | reverse complement strand
CTCTCTTCTCTCTCTTTCTCTTCTCTCTTTCTCTCTTTCTCTTCTTTCTCTCTCTCTCTCTCTCTCTCTCTCTCTCTCTCTCTCTCTCTCTCTCTCTTCTCTCTCTCTCTCTCTCTCTCTCTCTCTCTCTTCTTTCTCTCTCTCTCTCTCTCTCTCTCTCTCTCTCTCTCTCTCTCTCTCTCTTTCTTTCTTTCTTTCTTTCTCTCTCTCT
Source organism: Penaeus vannamei (assembly GCF_003789085.1). Taxonomy (NCBI): domain Eukaryota; kingdom Metazoa; phylum Arthropoda; class Malacostraca; order Decapoda; family Penaeidae; genus Penaeus; species Penaeus vannamei. Next base: position 106,686 of record NW_020868630.1, on the reverse strand, counting down.
CTCTCTCTCTCTCTCTCTCTCTCTCTCTCTCTCTCTCTCTCTCTCTTTCTTTCTTCTTTCTCTCTCTCTCTCTCTCTCTCTCTCTCTCTCTCTCTCTCTCTCTTCTCTCTCTCTCTCTCTCTCTTCTTTTTTCCTACGAAATATTTCAAATACAACGTATTTCCCTGTATGCTCTAAATGAAATCAAATTATCAAGGAGTACAAGCCAAGAATAAAACTATTATTATTGTAATCATCATCATTCGTATCAGTTCATTATTATTATTATCATTATCATTATTATTAGTTCATTATTATTATTATTATCATTATTATCATTATCATCATCCTCATCATCATCATCATCATTATTATTATTATGATTATTATTATTATTATCATTATCATTATTATCGCTATCATTATTATCATTATCATTATAATTATTAGTAGTATCATTATCATCACTGTTATCATTATCATTATTATCATTATTATCATTATTATTATTATTATTATTATATTTATTATTATTATTATTATTATCATTATTATTATTATTATTATTATCGTTAATATTATTATCATTACCATTATCATTACTTTCATTATACTTATTGTCATCACTTTTGTTATTTTCATTATCATTATTATTACCAATATCATGATTATTACTATTATCATTATTACCTAATTATCATCATCATCATCATTATTACAATGATTATCTTTATTGCGATTACTGTTGTTATTACTTTTTTATGATTATTATTATTACCTATATTTCTATTATTATTATTATTATCTATATTTTTATTATTATGATTATTATTATTACTATAATTATCATTACTGTCGATATTATTATTATCATTATTATTATTATTATCATTATTATTATTATTATCATTATTATTATTATTATTATTATTATTATTATTATTATTATTATTAATATTATTATTATTATTATTATTATTATTATTATTATTATTATTATTATTATTATTATCATTATTATTATTATTATTATTATTATTATTATTATTATTATTATTATTATTATTATTATTATTATCATTATCATTATTATCATTATCATTAATATTATCATTATTATTATTATTATTATTATCATTGTTATCAGTGGTAGTGTTAGTAGTGATTGTTTTTTCCATTACTATTATTAGCATTTCATTTTTCTTGTCATTATTGTTTGTTATTATTATCAATAGCATGTTTACTCTTATTATCATTATCACTTTTATAACTTTCATAATTAAAGTTGTTATAACCATTATCATTATTATAGTCATTATCATTATCTTTATTTGTATCATTATCGTTATTATTGTTATTATTACCATTGCTATTATCATTATTTTTATCATTACTATTATTTTAATTATTTTTATTATCTTCATTATTATTTTCAATATCATCATAATCATTAATGTTGATACCATTATCAGTATTTTATTACCATTTTCAGTCATTATCATCATCATTCCTTTTCATGTAATCTTCGTCCTCATCCTCGTCATCATTAACATTATTATCATATTTTTTTCATTATTATCATCATCACCATTATGATCAATGTTATAAGGAATGCTATTAATGTTACTATTATAGTTGTTATTATTATAACCATTATTATCACTATCTTTTATTATTACTACTAGCATTGTCATTATTATTATCATCATCATTATCAGTGTTAGTCTTGTTATTATTATTCTCATTATCTTCATTATTCATATCTTCTTTAATATCATCATGTCTCTGGCTTCCATTTCTCAGCCTCAGGGAAATCATTTTTCGTTCCTTTCCTTCTTTTCTTCTGATAGAATGGAAGTGAAATTCATAAAGTGTCAAGGTATTTCATAGTTCGTATCCGGTGTAAATCAATTTCTCATAGACAGTGACGAAAAATAATGGTTGGCTGACTCTCTCTCCTCCCTCTTCTCTCTCTTCTCTCTCTCTCTCTCTCTCTTCTCTACCTCGTTCGTTCGCTCTCTTTTTCTCTACCTGCTCTCTCTCTTTCTCCCCCCCTCCTCCCTTTTCTCACTCTCTCTCTGTCTCTCTCTCTCTCTTTCTCTCCTCTCTCTCTCTATCTATCTATCTATGTCTTCTCTCTTTCCCATCTCCCTTCATACTCTCTCTCTCTCTCTCTCTCTCTCTCTCTCTCTCTCTCTCTTCTCTCCTCTCTCATCCTCATCTCCTACTCTATATATATATATATATATATATATATATATATATATATGTATATATATATATATATATTATATATATCATATGTACAACGAGTGAACCCATTCTAATGGCCCTTGGAACAAAAAATAACGGGGAAGTACAGAAAACAAACATGAAATACAATGAAAAATAACGTAAGAGAGAGATAAATAGAACTCTCTATGGCTGACACAGAGATCTAGAAAAATAAATGGAAAAACAACTGATTGTTGGGTCATTAAAACTTGTTGCAATTATCGTGCAAGTCTTTATGGCGTAATCATTTTCCTATTGTAAAGTGAATTAAAAAACACTTTTAGAACGCTGTCTACAATTACATCGACCGTATGTATACACTGGAAATTCTCAAATCATCCAAATACCACTAACATTAAACTCAAATATAAGTATAAATATCTGGTATAAACATGACATAGTAAAATAAACATATAAACATTTTTAGGTGTGCCGACACTTCCAATAATATTACTTTGTACCAACAACAACTAGAAGCACTCAGAGAGAGCATGCCTCTGCCAAGGCAATAAGGTTACAGATCCAATAAAAATAATCGCACTTGAAGAATAACATTAAAATCACCTCTTTCTCATGTTGGCTATACTGGTGACGTCCGTGATTCCTAATCTTCCAGTGCTAATGAATCCTTAAAAATAATAATAATAATAATAATAATAATAAAAAGATAATAAAAATGTGGATGCGGATCACCACTAAAATTTAATGTCATATAAGTTGAGCTGAAACACACCTCTGATAATAAATTCATAAAATTTTGTCGACAACTCCTCGATTTATCCTGCTGACTATCCTGGACCCGGATTATCATCAAAATTGAATATCATCTATGTTAGGTTAAGACAAACCTCTGGTAAAAAAAAGAAAAAAATCATAAAACTCTGTTAATAATTTTGAGGAATCCTGGAAACCAACTAACTTAACTAGCTCAAAAAAATATAATGATAATTGATTTAATGATTAAATAATAGTCATGATAATAACAGTAATAATGATAATAATATGATCACGCAATAATAATGATAATAATAATAATAATAATAATAATAATAATAATAATAATAATGATAAGAATGATATTAAAAACAATAATATTAATAATGATAATGATAATAGTAATATTATTGATTATTAAAAAAATAGTAATGATATTTCTCGTTATTATTGCTATCATTATCATTATAATCATTATAGTTATTAATATTATTATTGTTGTTATTATTATTACTTTTATTATTTCTGTTATTTTTGTTATTACTATTATCATCATCATTATTATTATTACAATTATTACTATTTCGATTATTATGACAATGATTACGATTAAAATTACAATGAAAATAAAATCATCATCATAATCCACACCATCTATACATCATTGTCCTTATTATCATTAGTAAAATGGTTAATTTTATGGGTCTTATTATCATTATTATTACGATTATCAATGTTACTTTTATTACTGTTATCATTAATATTATTATTATCATCATTATCATCATTATTGTTTTTTCTATGATTATTACCATTATCATTATCATTATTTGCATTACTTTTATCATTATAATTAACATCATGATCATGATCACCATCATAAACATTATCATCACCATCACTATCATAATCATCATCTTCCACATCACAATTATCATCTTCATCGTAATCATCCTCCTATTAATAATTGTAATGATGGTGATACTGATACTGACGATGATGATGATAAAATAACAATGACAATAACAATAAAACTCAAATTAGCATTGATAATCATAATAATAATAAAAAAAACAATGACAATAACAATAAAACAAATTAGCATTGATAATCATAATAATAATAAAAGAAAAAAATGACAATAACAATAAAACTCAAATTAGCATTGATAATCATAATAATAAAAAAACAATGACAATAACACTAAAACAAAGTAGCATTGATAATCATAATAATCAAAATTTATGCTAAAAGAATAATGAAACGAAAAAGAAAAAAAACAGCAGTAACAACCATAATAGGAACTTGATATCAACTCAGATACAGTAATTCAAAACACAAATCATTAAGCTTGCAGAATGCTTTAACAGCAATTTCGCACGTAATAATAGCCTTTGCATAATGGCTCTTATGCAAAAACTGGATCGGAGATTATTAAGGAAGTTGTGCTTGTTAAAGGAAAACAAATTTGCATACGAGGCTTGGTTTGAAATAACTTTTAATGCATTCCAGTAATACTTGTCTTTAAAGTATTACAAAGGATTTTTTACCACATCTATCAATATCACACTCTCTGACTGTCTGTCTGTCGGCCAGTCTCCGTTTCCGTCTCTTTCGCTGTCGCTGTCGCTGTCTCTTTCGTCGCTGTCGCTGTCCCTGTCTCTGTCTCTGTCTCTGTCTTTGTCTCCGTCTCTGCCTCTTTCTCTTTCTCGGTTCCTGTCTTTGTCTCTGTTTCTATCTCACTCTGTCTCTTTTTTGTAGTATGATTCACAAGATACAAAGTAACGTCTATGAAATCTAACTTTTAATGTAAATCCTATTT
>NW_020868630.1:78742-86142 GCF_003789085.1 Penaeus vannamei | reverse complement strand
TTCCCTCTCCCCTCTTCCTCCTCTCCCTCTCCACCTCTCCCTCTATTTCTTCTTCCTCTCCTCTTCTTCCTCCCCCTCTTCCTCTCTCCCCTCTTCCTTCCTCTTCCCTCTTTCCACCCTCCCCTCCTTTTCCTCCTCCTCCCCCTCTTCTCCTCTCCCCCTCTTCCTCCTGCTCCCCTTCTCCTCCTTTCACCTCTTCACCTCTCCCCTCTTCCACTTCTCCACTCTTTCCCTCCTCCCCCTCTCCTCTCCCCCACTCTCCTTCCGCCCCTCCTACCCCCTTCTCCTCTCCCTCTCCTCCTCTACTCCCACTCTCGCTTCCCACCCTCCCCTATCTCCTCTCCCCTCTTCCACTCTCACCCCTATCTTCCTCCTCTCCCCACTCTTCCTTCCATGCCTCCTATCCTCCTTCCTCCTCTCCCCATCTTCCTCCTCTCCCCACTCTCCTTCCACCTCTCCCCTCTTCCTCCTCTCCCCTCTTCCACCTCTCCCCTCTTCCTCCTCTCCCCTCTTCCTCCTCTCCCCTCTTCCCTCCTCCCCCTCTTCCACCTCTCCCCTCTTCCACCTCTTCCCCTCTTCCCCTCTCCCTCTTCCTCTCTCCCCACCCTTCCTTCCGCCCTCTCCCGCTTCTCCTCTTATCCTCCCCACTCTTTCCACCTCTCCCCTATCCTCCTCCCCTCTTCCACTTCTCCCCTTCTTCCCTCTCCCCCCTCCTTCCCCTCTCCCCTTCCTCCTCTACCCTCTCCCCTCCCCTCTCCACCTCTCCCCACTCTTCCTTCCGCCTCCTCCCCTCCTTACCTCCCCCTCCTTCCTCCCCCCAACCCCCCACCTCAACCTCCCCGCCGCCCTCATTCCCCAATATCCTGCCTCGCCCGCCCGCCCGCCCACACGCTCTCTCCCCGTGGCCTTTCCTCAAGCTTCTTTGCAAGATTTGTCAGGCAAGTTAATTTTGAGGGGAATATTGGCAGGCCGCAGCTGTGCCTACCGGCCGCGGTTCCTCCTCGGTGGCGGGACTTGGACGTGCTGGTCGGACGGTCGCGGTGTGGGCGTGCCGGTGGGGGTCGGGGTGGGGCGGTCAGGCAGGGGTGAGGTAGAAGGGGGGCAGGGCGGCGTAAAAGAAAGGGAGATTGGGGGGTACAAGAGGTAGGTAGGAAGGGGGTGGAGGAAGAAGAAGGTGGTGGGTACAAGGAGGGAGTTAGGTAGAAGCGGGGGAGGGTAAAAGGAAGGTGGGTTGGGGTACAAGGAGGGTAGGTAAAGGGGGAGGGGCGTAAAAGAAGGGGGGGGGAGCGGGGGGAAGGAGGTGGAGGGGGAAACAGTGGGTCATAAAGATGTATGTATGCTGCAAGGGAGGGGGAGAGGGGGGGAAGAAGTGGGGCGGAGGGGAGAGGGGGCGAAAGTGGTGGGGAGACGGGATAAGGGATAAGGGAGAAGAGATGAAGTGGAAAAGAGAGGGGAGAAGGTTTTATGAACAAAGAGGGGATGGAGGATGATGTCGAAGAATAAAGAAGGGAGGAAGGCATGGAGAGGGAAGAAGGGAGAGGGAGGAAGACTTAGAGAGAGAGTGGGGAGAAGGTTAGAAGGAGGAGAGAACGGGATAGGAGGAAGAGAGGGACGGCAGCGAAGGAGGGGGAGGGGGAGAGGAGCAGGGAGGGAAGGGGAAGGGGGCGCTCACGGGGTCAGAGTGACCTGAGCCGAACTGTCCTGACCTTGCGTGGGAGTTATTGCTTCCTGCGTTATATTGTGGCGTCTTGAGTCTTGACCGCCGAGGAGGAGGAGGCTTTCTCCTTTTTCCTCGAGTCTTTCCTTCCAGTTGCTTCAGTGTTGCGAGTAATTTCTTCTTTTATCATCAAATGATCATCTTTTTCATCATGATTTATTCATCATCTCTCTCACAACTCCTTTATTTTATCTTTATAATTGAGTAATTCCTTCTTTTATCATCAAAATGATTATCTTACTATCATGTATTTATTATCATCTCTCTCACACCCTTTATTTTATTCTTATAATTAAGTAATTCCTTCTTTTATCATCAAAATGATTATCTTACTATCATGTATTTATTATCATCTCTCTCACACCCTTTATTTTATCTTTATAATTAAGTAATTCCTTCTTTTATCATCAAAATGATCATCTTACTATCATGTATTTATTATCATCTCTCTCACACCCTTTATTTTATTTTTATAATTAAGTAATTCCTTCTTTTATCATCAAAATGATTATCTTACTATCATGTATTTATTATCATCTCTCTCACACCCTTTGTTTTATCATCAAAATGATCACTCATGTATTTATTATCATCTCTCTCACACCCTTTATTTTATTTCTATAATTAAGTAATTTCTTCTTTTATCATCAAAATGATTATCTTACTCTCATGTATTTATTATCATCTCTCTCACACCCTTTTTTCTTTATAATTAAGTAATTCCTTCTTTTATCATCAAAATGATTATCTTACTATCATGTATTTATTATCATCTCTCTCACACCCTTTATTTTATCTTTATAATTAAGTAATTCCTTCTTTTATCATCATGTATTTATTATCATCTCTCTCACACCCTTTATTTTATTTTTATAATTAAGTAATTCCTTCTTTTATCATCAAAATGATTATCTTACTATCATGTATTTATTATCATCTCTCTCACACCCTTTATTTTATCTTTAAATTAAGTAATTCCTTCTTTCATCAAAATGATTTCTTACTCTCATGTATTTATTATCATCTCCCTTTGTTTTATCTTTATAATTAAGTAATTCCTTCTTTTATCATCAAAAATGATTATCTTACTATCATGTATTTATTATCATCTCTCTCACACCCTTTATTTTATTTTTATAATTAAGTAATTCCTTCTTTTATCATCAAAATGATTATCTTACTCTCAATTTATTATCATTCTCCTCACACCCTTTGTTTTATCACCAAAATGATTAAATAACTTGCCTTACAGTATTATCAACTCCCAACCCTTTGTCTCATTATCAAAAGGGTTATCTCATTATCTTTATCATCCCGATTATCAGGTGTTTCTCTTATTCCTTCCTACCGCGACGCCGCCTGGTTCTCAGAGCCGTTTGCCTTCCTTTTATTGCCAGTCGTTGGGTCTTCTGCAGGAAACACAGTAGCCCTCTGCTAAGGCTTTTCCTTTCCTGTCTTGCTACTGTCTTCCGTGTTTTTCTTTTCTTTTTATTCTTTTATTCTTCTTCCTATTGTTTCTTTTCTTTTTTTTCTTTTATTCTTCTTCCTCTTGTTTCTTTTCTTTTTTTATTTTATTCTTCTTCCTCTTGTTTTTTTTCTTTCTTATTCTTCTTTTTTTACCCTTTCGTCTTTTCTCTTGTCCTATTCGGGGCATGCTTTTCTATCTCAGACGAATTCCATCACTTTTTTTATCCACGAATCTTAGAATCCCTTTCAACAGATTAAGAGGTTCGGACGTAAGACCTATTATATCCTCTGTAAACTGATAAAACTATACTTTATCTGCACAGTTCGTGGTCGTGCGGGTGAGACAGTGCTTGGTAATTAGACTGCAATTGTAGCTGTCATTATGGATATAATTTTATCATTTCTATCACCTGATTATGAATTATCATATTTACCTTAATTCTCATGATATTCGTGAATTTGAAGATTTTTTAGTCTTTTCCTTTTCTTCTTCTTCTTCTTCTTCTTCTTCTTCTTCTTCTTCTTCTTCTTCTTCTTCTTCTTCTTCTTCTTCTTCTTCTTCTTCTTCTTTGCTTATTCATGAATCTAAATGTAATCTTGGCATAGCTCTTACAAGCAAGGCATGCGAATTCCACAGCCTTATACAACCTGCGTTTTACTAAAATTGTTTTCGTTAAAAATGATGACGGTATACATCTTTATCTTTTTTTTATCATTTTTATCATATCTCTCTATCTCTATGAATATACATAGATGCAGATATACATATAAAGATAAAGACGTACATATATACACACACATATGTATATATCGGTATACATCTTATTTTCCCTATTTTCAAAATGGTCCACAATATTCGTAAGATTATATAGACTGCATATTTTGAGTCCGAGTTTTGGGGAAAATATCCTTTAATACTTTAAGAGATCCTCCATACGAAGAGTTTTGCTATTTTTACGCCGGTGAATTATTCTTAAAGAACATGGTTAACATATTCTTTGTTGTGGTAGAGTTGTGAGTTTTTATATGCCTCTCTCTCTCTCTCTCTCTCTTCTCTCTTTCTCTCTTCTTCTCTCTCTCTCTCTCTCTCTCTCTCTCTCTCTCTCTCTCTCTCTCTCTCTCTCTCTCTCTCTCTTTCTCTCTCTCTTCTGTTCTCTCTTCTCTCTCTCTCTCTCTCCCTCCCTCCCTCCCTCCTCCCTCTCTCTCTCTCTCTTTCTCTCTCTCTCTTCTCTCTCCCCTCCCTCCCTCCCTCCCTCCCCCTCCCTCCCTCCCTCCCTCCCTCCCTCCCTCCTCTCCTCTCTCCTCCCTCCCCTCCCTCCCTCCCTCTCTCTCTCTCTCTCTCTCTCTCTCTCTCCCTCTCTCCTCCTCTCGTCTCTCTTCTCTCAATACAATATTACAATGTGAAATACAAAAACAAACAGCCTCGGCGCTTACGTGGCAGGACGATAACTTTCAGAGGTGAGCGCTGAACATCACATGAAACCCTTCGTTCTATAACGTCGGGTTGGATTTAACGATCGTGTATGTCTATCAGGTCTGTTAGTGTATCTATCTATCTATCTATCTGTATGTCTGTCTATTTTGGTTATCTATTGTTTGTCTATTTTGGTTATCTATATGTCTGTCTATTTTGGTTATCTATTAGTTTGGTCTATCTATCTGTTCATCTATTTACATTATGTATCTATTTTCTATTTATCTATTTATCTGTCTATGTTCTGTCTGTTTTTTCTATTCATCCATATACCTCTCTTCTATTGCTTTTACTCTCTATCTATCTATTTGCCCCCCCCCCTCTTAGATCTCTCTATCTCTAATAAATATATGTAGAGCAGAACATACATATAAAGATATAGACGTACATATATTACACACACTATATTTACTGATGCATATTGTGTTTATGGTGTATGTGCGTGTGCGTGTATGTGTGTTGAGAATGTATGTGCGCGTGAGTATGTATATATCCGATATACTGTATTTTTTGTTTGCTGAAAATATTTCTAATAGTTTAATTTAATGGTGGAAATCCGTTTATGGTTTCCGTATATACAGTTTTCCATTCCATACGTACGAGAAAGACACGAACGCAGGAACGTGTGAAAAACGACAATAAACACCAAGAGAAAAAGTCACGAAACAGTCAAGTCCTGAAACCAAGACACTAAGCTCTTCTATCACCTTATTTTTTCCCGTTTTTGACCCGCATTTTCACCTTCTTCGCACGGACGACACGTGTCCGTGCCATCATTTCCCCCTCCCTCCCACGTGTCGGGCCATCATCCCCCCCCCGCCACGTGTCCGGGCCATCATCGCCCGCCCCCCCCACCCCACGTGTCCGGGCCATCATCCCCCCCCCCCCCACGTGTTCGGGCATTAATCCCCCCCACGTGCGGGCCATCATTCCCCCCCCCACGAGTCGGCCCATTTCATCCCCCCCCCACCCACGTGTCGGGGCCATCATCCCCCCCACTGTCGGGCCATCATCCCCCCCCCCCACGTGTCGGGCCATCATCCCCCCCCCCCGGCGTGTCGGGGCCATCATCCCCCCCCCCACGTGTCGGGCCATCATCCCCCCGCCCACGTGTCACCACCCCCCACGTGTCGGGCCATCATCGCCCCGTCCCCCAATCCCCCCCCCGTGTCGGGCCATCATCACCCCCGTGTCGGGCCACGTGTCGGGCCATCCCCCCCCCCACGTGTCGGCTCATCCCCCCCCCACGTGTCCGGCCATCATTCCCCCCCCCACGTGTCGGGGTCATTCCCCCCCCCCCACGTGTCGGGCCATCATCCCCCCTCCCACGTGTCGGGCCATCATCCCCCCCCTGTCGGGCATCATCCCCCCCCCCCACGTGTCGGGCCATCATCCCCCCCACGTATCATCCCCCCCCCACGTGTCGGGCCATCATCCCCCCCCACGTCGGGCATCATCTCCCCCCGCCACGTGTCGGGCCATCATGCCCACCTCCCATGTGCGGGCCATCAATCGCCCCCACGTGTCGGGGCCATCATCCCCCCCCAACGTGTCGGGCCATCATCCCCCCCCCCACGTGTCGGGCCATCATTCGCCCCCCCCACGTGTCGGGCCATCATCCCCCACCCGGGCCTTATCCCCCCCCACGTGTCGGGCATCATTCCTCCCCCCCACGCTGTCGGGCCATCATCCCCCTCCCACGTGTCGGGCCATTATCCCCCCCACGTGTCGGGCCATCACTCCCCCCCCCCATCCCCTCCCCCCACGTGTCGGGCCATTATCCCCCCCCCCACGTGTCGGGCATCATCCCCCCCCCACGTGTCGGGCCATCAATCCCCCCCCCCACGTGTCGGGCCATCATCCCCCCCCCACGTGTTCGGGCCATCATCCCCCCCAACGTGTCGGGCCATCACCCCCCCGTCGGGCCCATCCCGCCCCCACGTGTCGGGCCATCATCCCCCCCCACGTGTCATCATCCCCCCACCCCACGTGTCGGGGATCATCCCCCCCCCCCACGGTCGGGCCATCATCCCCCCCCCCGTGGTCGGGCCCCCCACCCCCACGTGTAGGGCCATCATCCCGCCCCCCCACGTCTCGGCGCAATCCCCCGACGGTGTCGGGGCGCCAAACCCCGTTGTCCATTTCGCATTCATCCCTGTGGGTGGTGTTCGGGGCCATCATCCCCCCCCCCAACGTGTCGGCATCATCCCCCCCCCACGTGTCGGTCCATCATCCCCCCCCACGTGTCGGCCTGGCCATCACCCCCCCCCACGTTCGGGCCATCAATCCCCCCCCACGTGTCGGCATCATCCCCCCCCCCCCACGTGTCGGGCCATCATCCCCCCCCCCCCAACGTGTCGGGCCATCATTCGCGTGTCGGGCCATCATCCCCCCCACGTGTGGCCCATCCCCCACCCCCACGTGTCGGGCCATATCCCCCCCCCACGTGCTCGGGGCCATCATGCGGCTCCCCCCCCGACAAAATTCGGCAAACCCGCCATTCGCATTTCCTCTGAAGTCACCCCTCGCCCCCCCCCCCCTGGCCAATCACACGTCCGACAACCGAAATGGGAAAATGTGTTCGAGTAAAATGTTTCCTGCGCTGGCCCGTCGGGGGGGTGTGGAGGCCGGGCTGCTGGTGTCGGGGTTTTCAAGCAGCTGGCGTTAATCTTCAAAATTCGCTGTGTTGTTGTTGTTGTTGTTTGTTGTTGTTGTTGTTGTGTTGTTTGTTGTTGTTGTTGT
>NW_020868630.1:56242-61242 GCF_003789085.1 Penaeus vannamei | reverse complement strand
TTCTGTAAATATATGAATATATATTTCTGTACATATACAAATTTATAGTTCTATAAGAATATAAATGTATATTTCTGTAAATATATAGATATATATTTCTGTGAACATATAAGCCTACAGAAAGCACTAGCTATTAGTCATACATACAGTTCAATTTTTAGATTATAATTCAGTGATGTCAGAAACCACTTTGTTGATCTTATATCCCTGTTTTCACAACATTTACAAATTCCAGTGGGTTATAATCACTGAATACCATCACTTTGTCAACATTTCCCACGTGCATGTTTTTCTAAGGCAAGTATGAGAGCTGCTGCCTGTCTCTCCAGCCGAGTCACTGCTTTTCTAATTGGTAATTTCTAGGTTCCTTTAAAAACTACGAATAGGTTCATTTTGAGAGGTTTTTAAATGCTTGTTAACATTCATCAGTTCACAGGAGTTTCATATATGGGCTGATCAGATCATGAGTGTTTTTTGCAATATCAGCAAGATTGGCAAAATCCAAGGAATCGATGAACAATTTCGCATTCTTATTTTATATCATTGTTGTTGTTTTTTTAATGAGCTGCAATGACTTCAATTGCTTTTACTTTAGCGCTGATTGGACAAATCACCCCATAGCAAACCTCACGATCAAGGAAAATAATTTTTGCATGGCCAGACTCACTCCACCAGGTTTATTAAAACCTTTCTTAATTTGCAGAAGGGACTTTCTGACCCTCTGGCTTCGGTTATTATTACAGATGTGAGACGAAACCTGCATCCTCACTCGAAAACTTGCTGCAACAGATGTGATGAGAATAGCCCATTTCTGAAAAAAAAAAAAATCACCGTTCTTTTAGTTCGATTCTAATCGTTCTCAAAACAACGTCTATGTTTTTTCCCTTCTGTGAACCACGTCTATTCCCATTTCCATATTGATTTAAACCATCTCTCAGCTTTTCTACAACAAAGTATTTTGAGCTCTTAACTCAGTTATTTTCCCAATTCATACCACTTTTACACAGTAATTCCACGGTCCCTTGAATCCGATAGACAAATGACCCACAAGCTCCATCCCAGAGTCTGACACTAACTTTCATTTCAGTTCTGATATCACAGAGTATCTGGAAGTCTTTTCTCACAAACTACATAATTTGTATAATGTCTATTGTAGTTGTATAATATAATATAATATCTTATATTATCTATACTAGTTATACTTATATTATAATATACTATTATCTTATATTATCTATACTTATAATATCTATACTAGTCGTATTTTGGGACAAACATGCGTGAATTGTGAAGTTTCTCTCTTAAATTCCTTTATATTTACTAACCACAACCTCACTGGGCCTTCATTCAAGAGTCTGGCCAGATTTTTGTCCCTCGTTTAACATTTATGGAGTTCGAATTTCTTAACTTTGCTTTTTTTATATTTCTAGGGTTTATACTTAGGGGTAAAAGAAAAAAAAATGAAAAAAAAAAATACCGTTCTTTAAGTTCGACTCTAATCGTTCTCAAAACAACGTCTATGTTTTTTCCTTCTGTGAACCACGTCTATCCCCATTTCCATATTGATTTAAACCATCTCTCAACTTTTCTACAACAATTTTGAGCTCTTCACTCAGTTATTTTCCCGATTCATACCACTTTTACACAGTAATTCCTCGGTCTCTTTAATCCGATAGACAAATAACCCACAAACTCCATCACAGAGTCTGACACTAACTTTCATTTCAGTTCTGGTATCACAGAGTATCTGGAAGTCCTTTGTCACTTCCTACATAATTTGTATAATATCTATACTGGTCGTATTTTGGGACAAACATGCGTGAATTGTGAAGTTTCTCTCCTAAATTCTTTGTATTTACTAAACACAACCTCACTGGGCCTTCATTCAAGAGTCTGGCCAGATTTTTGTCTATTGTTTAACATTTTATGAAGTTCGAATTTCTTTACTTTTTTTTTATTATTTCTAGGGTTTATACTTACGGATAAAAGAAAAAAAATGAAAAAAAAAATACCGTTCTTTAAGTTCGATTCTAATCGTTCTCAAAACAACGTCTATGTTTTTTTCCCTTCTGTGAACCACGTCTATTCCCATTTCCATATTGATTTAAACCATCTCTCAACTTTTCTACAACAATTTTAAGATCTTAACTCAGTTATTTTCCCAATTCATACCACTTTTACACAGTAATTCCACGGTCCCTTGAATCCGATAGACAAATGACCCACAAACTCCATCCCAGAGTCTGACACTTACTTTCATTTCAGTTCTGATATCACAGAGTATCTGGAAGTCCCTTGTCACTTCCTACATAATTTGTATAATGTCTATTGTAGTTGTATAATATAATATAATATCTTATATTATCTATACTAGTTATACTTATATTATAATATACTATTATCTTATATTATCTATACTTATAATATCTATACTAGTCGTATTTTGGGACAAACATGCGTGAATTGTGAAGTTTCTCTCCTAAATTCTTTGTATTTACTAAACACAACCTCACTGGGCCTTGATTCAAGAGTCTGGCCAGATTTTTGTCCCTCGTTTAACATTTTATGAAGTTCGAATTTTTTAATTTTTTTTTTTTTTTTTTTTTTTTTTTTTTTACTTCTAGGGTTTATACTTAGGGGTAAAAGAAAAAAAAATGAAAAAAAAAATACCGTTCTTTAAGTTCGACTCTAATCGTTCTCAAAACAACGTCTATGTTTTTTTCCCTTCTGTGAACCACGCCTATTCCCATTTCCATATTGATTTAAACCATCTTCCAACTTTTCTACAACAAAGTATTTTGAGCTCTTCACTCAGTTATTTTCCCAATTCATACCACTTTTACACAGTAATTCGACGGTCCCTTGAATCCGATAGACAAATAACCTACAAGCTGCATCCATGATTCTGACACTAACTTTCATTTCAGTTCTGATATCACAGAGTATCTGGAAGTCCTTTGTCACTTCCTACGTAATTTGTATAATGTCTATACTGGTCGTATTTTGGGACAAACATGCGTGAATTGTGAAGTTTCTCTCCTAAATTCTTTGTATTTACTAAACACAACCTCACTGGGCCTTGATTTTTGTCCCTCGTTTGACATTTAATGGAGTTCGAATTTCTTTACTTTTTTTCTACTTCTAGGGTTTATACTTAGGGGTAAAAGAAAAAAAAATGAAAAAAAAAATACCGTTCTTTAAGTTCGATTCTAATCGTTCTCAAAACAACGTCTATGTTTTTTCCCTTCTGTGAACCTCGTCTATTCCCATTTCCATATTGATTTAAACCATCTCTCAACTTTTCTACAACAAAGTATTTTGAGCTCTTACCTCAGTTATTTTCCCAATTCATACCACTTTTACACAGTAATTCCACGGTCCCTTGAATCTGATAGACAAATGACCCACAAGCTGCATCACAGAGTCTGACACTAACTTTCATTTCAGTTCTGATATCACAGAGTATCTGGAAGTCTTTTCTCACAAACTACGTAATTTGTATAATATCTATACTAGTCGTATTTTGGGACAAACATGCGTGAATTGTGAGGTTTCGCTCCTAAATTCTTTGTATTTACTAAACACAACCTCACTGGGCCTTCATTCAAGAGTCTGGCCAGATTTTTGTCTATTGTTTAACATTTTATGGAGTTCGAATTTCTTTACTTTGCTTTTTTTTATTTCTAGGGTTTATACTTAGGGGTAAAAGAAAAAAAAAATGAAAAAAAAATACCGTTCTTTAAGTTCGATTCTAATCGTTCTCAAAACAACGTCTATGTTTTTTTCCCTTCTGTGAACCACGTCTATCCCCACTTCTATATTGATTTAACCATCTTCCAACTTTTCTACAACAAAGTATTTTGAGCTCTTCACTCAGTTATTTTCCCAATTCGTACCACTTTTACACAGTAATTCCACGGTCCCTTGAATCCGATAGATAAATAACCCACAAACTCCATCCCAGAGTCTGACACTTACTTTCATTTCAGTTCTGATATCACAGAGTATCTGGAAGTCATTTGTCACTTCCTACGTAATTTGTATAATATCTATTGTAGTTGTATAATATAATATAATATCTTAGTTATACATTATAATATACTATTATCTTATATTATCTATACTTATAATATCTATACTAGTCGTATTTTGGGACAAACATGCGTGAATTGTGAAGTTTCTCTCTTAAATTCTTTGTATTTACTAAACACAACCTCACTGGGCCTTGATTCAAGAGTCTGGCCAGATTTTTGTCTATTGTTTAACATTTTATGAAGTTCGAATTTCTTTAATTTGCTTTTTTTTCTATTCTAGGGTTTATACTTAGGTGTAAAAGAAAAAAAAATGAAAAAAAAAAAATACCGTTCTTTAAGTTCGATTCTAATCGTTCTCAAAACAACGTCTATGTTTTTTTCCCTTCTGTGAACCACGTCTATTCCCGTTTCCATATTGATTTAAACCATCTCTCAACTTTTCTACAACAATTTTGAGCTCTTCACTCAGTTATTTTCCCAATTCGTACCACTTTTACACAGTAATTCCACGGTCCCTTGAATCCGATAGACAAATAACCCACAAACTCCATCCCAGAGTCTGACACTAACTTGCATTTCAGTTCTGATATCACAGAGTATCTGGAAGTCATCTGTCACTTCCTACGTAATTTGTATAATATCTATACTAGTCGTATTTTGGGACAAACATGCGTGAATTGTGGAAGTTTCTCTCCTAAATTCTTTGTATTTACTAAACACAACGTCACTGGGCCTTCATTCAAGAGTCTGGCCAGATTTTTGTCCCTCGCTTAACATTTTATGAATTTCGAATTTCTTTACTTTGCTTTTTTTCTACTTCTAGGATTTATACTTACGGATAAAAGAAAAAAAAATGAAAAAAAAAATACCGTTCTTTTAGTTCGATTCTAATCGTTCTCAAAACAACGTCTATGTTTTTTCCCTTCTGTGAACCACGTCTATTCCCATTTCCATATTGACTTAAAC
>NW_020868630.1:28742-41242 GCF_003789085.1 Penaeus vannamei | reverse complement strand
GAAATACACTCATGCAAGGGGCCCTAAGTTTCCCGCTTAGCTTACATACCTGGAACCTTAGGAGACCAAGTCCGTCTAGTATTTGCGCTGCTGCCAGCTCGTGGCGTTTACTAGGCTAACGTATCAGGAGGATTGGGGGAAGAAGGCCGAAAAGGAGAAGTAGTAGTAGACGAAGAAGGAAGATGAAGAAAAAAAAGGAAAAGAAAATATAAGGACGAGGAGACGGGAGGAGGTGAAGAAGAGAAAGGAGGATAGATATAAGGAAAAGGAGAGGAGAAATAAAAAGGGAAGGAGGAGGAATTTACACATAAAAAGATACAGTAAAGTAAAGTAGGAGAAGAAGGAAAAAGAAAATAGCAATGAAGAAAGGAAAATGGAGAAGGGGAAAAAAGATTCTCATGATTATGTTGATGATGATGATGTTCGGCGAAAACTATGATGATATATATAGTAAAGATGATAATTAAGAAGAAGAAAGGATAACAAACTGAGAAGAAGAGAAAAGAAGAAACCAAGAGGAAGGGAGAAGGAGAAAGGGAAGCAACTCGCCGATGAAAAATAAGGTCAGAGGAGAAGTGAGGAATGCATGGCCCCGTTAGGAGGTATGGAGTAAAGGAAGGCAAGCGGGAGAAAGAGAACCGTAGCTGGGTTGGTTTAGGGCAATGAGCATTTGATGTGGGGCGGGGGAGGAAGGTGTGGCTTGTGTGTGTTGTCGTGCTGTGTGTGTGTGTGTGTGTGGTGTCTGTGTGTGGGTGTGTGTGTGTGTTTGTGGGTGAGTGTGTGTGTGTGTGTGTGTGTGTGTGTGTGTGTGTGTGTGTGTGTGCGCGTGTGTGTGATGTTGTTGTGGCTGTGTGTCTGCTGTGTGATGTGTGTTTGGTGTGTGGTGTGTGTGTGTTTGTGGAGTGTGTGTATGTGTTGTAGTGTTGTGTGCCAGGTGACGTGCGTGTGCGTGTGTGTGTGTGCGAGTGGTGTGTGGTGTGTAGTAAGGGTGTGAGGTGTGAGTGTGTAATGATATGGCTAGAGGATAAGGTTGTTCCGGGTTGGGGTGATGTGTGTGTGTGGCTGTGGTCCGGCGTGCGTGTGTTCCCGATGTGCTTGTGCGTGCGTGTGAGGAGATGTGTGTAGTGGGAGCCAGCTGTGTGAGTCGCAATATGCGCTAGTAAGTGTGTCGTGTGTGTGTGTGTGTGTTCGTGCGTGCGTGTGTGTGTGTTCGTGCGAGTGCGTTTATGTGTGTGTGTGTGAGTGCATTGCGTGCGTGCGTGTGTGCATTGCGGCGTGGCGTGTGTGTGTGTGTGTGTGTGCTTGCGTGCGTGTGAGTGCATGCGTGCGTGTGTTGTGTGTGTGTGTGTTGTGTTGTGCGTTGCGTGCGTGTGTGCGTGGCGTGTGTGCGTGTGTGCGTGCGTGCGTGTGTGTGTGTGTGTGCGTATGTGAGTGAGTGAGTGAGTGCAGGTGTACAGCCTGAATGTAGGTGTATCCATAAACAAGAAGTACAGGTGTGCAATACCTCCCCGCGAGACGATCGCCCACACGGGCGCGCATAAAACACATCGAGAACCTCATAAAACTGGAACTAATTCGTAAAAAATGAGGCGAGTAAATCACTAATAACACGTCATTTTTCCGTCAAACTTCTACTACCGAGGATAACAATAGCATAATGCCCTTGATAAAAGAGAGGAAGAGCAAAAAAGGAGAAAGGGAAGCAGGGAGGGAAGCGGAACAGCGGAGAGCAGCCAAGTCGCCTTCTCTATGAAAGGTCAAGCAGTTATCGTTACTGACAGGTTCGTTATCATCATTATCAGTATCACTATCATTATCACTATTATTACTCTCATTATTGTTATCATCATCATTACCATTATTGTTGTTGCTATTATCATTATTTTTATCATTATTGTTATCATAATTATCATTACTATCATTATTATTATTATTATACATTATTATATTATAAATTACTTTTATTATTGTTGTTTGAATTATTATAATTACTTTTATTATTGTTGTTTGAATTATTATAATTACCTTTATTATTGTTGTTTGAATTATTAGAATTACTTTTATTATTGTTGTTTGAATTATTATAATTATTTTTATTATTGTTGTTTGAATTATTATAATTACTTTTATTATTGTTGTTTTAATTATTATAATTACTTTTATTATTGTTGTTCTAATTATTATAATTACTTTTATTATTGTTGTTTTATTATATAATCATTTTATTATTGTTTTAAATTATTACTTTTTATTGTTGTTTAACTTCTGTGAAAAAGGCGAGGCTGGAAAGGCAGCCTCTGGAACTCCGGTAAGCACCGCGCTCTCTCACTCTCTATCTATCTACCTCCCTTTCTCTCTTTCTATCTATCTCTCCCCCCCCCCCTTGCCTACATCACGTCAAGAAACATACGCCTCGAGCTGCACCAAAACCCAAGATTTCGCTTTTCCGAAAATTACCAACCATATAAGGAATCGGCGCAATCAATGTGCATCCCAGTGATTTTTTTTTTTTTTTTTTTTTTTTTTTTTTTTTTTTTTTGCATGGAAATATCAACGCTTCCGTGACCCCCCCCCTCCCCCGCCCCCCCCTCCGACCCCGCCTCTATTTACGCATGTGCACCATATTCCCGTTACGTCATTAAGAACGCTTAAGGCTTCGTCACTGATACGTCACCCGCTGCCCACCTGCCCCTGCAGCTTCCCGCTTCCGCGTTGGGTAGTTAGCAAAAATGGATGTAGAAGGCATAAACCTTTCATTGGACACTCAAGGAAAATCTTCCCGAGGTTCCCTTCATGTTTTCCTTGGCCAAGACTTTACAAAAAAATAAATGATCTTTCTACGGAGGTTATGGAATGAAAGAGAATCTTAGAAAACAGTCAGCGGGAAACTGACGAGGTGGAGGCCGAACGCGGGCTGCGGGAGCCGCGAGTGTGACGCCGCGACATCGGCGGCCTCCGAACTCCTGCCGAGGATCTGCAAGGCGGCGCCGACGGTCGAGACGACGGCAGCAGGAGGAGCAATCTGCGCACTGACGGGTTGGAGGAGACGCACGGGGAGACCGGGGAGCAATCCATCAAGGTGCAGGCTTTCCTGAACGAGCAACTGAACTTGGAGGACGTGCCCCTAGACCACGTCCATCGCGTCGGACAGCCCCGTGACCGCCGCCTTCGGATGATCCTGGCGCGGTTCTCTCGTCCGGCGGACAGGGATGCTGCGACGCGCAACGCCCGGAAGCTGCGGGGATCTGTCTTCATTTGCGAGGACCTGCGCCCGGAGTCCCAACGCCTGAAGAAAGAGAGGTACGACGACACAGGCCAAATCCGAAGGAAAAATTTTCCTATTGTCCTCTCGAAACTTCCCATCCGCGATCGTCAGCCAAGCCATGAAGAGCCTCCTCTCCGCCCTCTACTCCCTCCCCAACCCTCCCCCGCAGTCACTCGTGGCCCAACACCACCACCAGCCTACCAGGCTTCTACCATCCCAGCGGCCACCATCAGCGGTGCATCCCGTCCTCCGCAGGCACGCCGCTGCAAGCCAACCCTGGACTACAATCAACCACGACAATGACGCCGCGCTGCCCCGAGAATCTTCCACCAACGCATCCCCAACTTGAATGATAAAAGGAAATTGCGTAAGTGCAGTGAGTGCAAAAGAGCAGAGCAATGTTAATAAGTGCGTACATATGAGTTAAGTTTTTCCTTGCAACGGACTAAGTAATAATGAAAGTACCAATCTATATGCGTATGAGACCTGAGAAGACATTGACTGATATTGAAAATTAAATTCCCTGTCATTTCGGCAATACGATTTAGATATCGAATGTAAATATGATGAGGACGACCCCAATAGATGTATTGCAGCAAACTTGCAGATCCCAAATCTAATATGCAACTACATCCTTCCCGATGAACCTAACACAGTATTAACGGACTTTCGAAATTCCAGTCTTTTTAAATACGAACATTTTTAATTTAAATACTAACATTTAATACTAATTAACTTCTAATTAATTTAATTTTTAAATACTTTAACTTAAATACTAACATTAATTAATTTAATTCTTAAATACTAACATTTAATTAATTTAATTCTTAAATACTAACATTTAATTAATTTAATTCTTAAATAGAAAGTTCTCTTAAATACTAACATTTACTTAAATTTTTAAATAATTTAATTCTTAATTACAAAGTTTTTGGAGAAAAAAGAGAAAATGATACTGAATCTGTGTTCATTATACCGGATTATTATTTAATCACAAATTATTCATGTAGGTCCAGTGGAGGATGAAGCCCTTATATACACTATAACACCAAATTATGCATAATCTAATAGCCTATAATGAAGTCAATGAAACTTTGTCGGTTGAGACAGCTTCATATATCGACCACAAACACACCATAAAAAGGGTCGGCTGCAAACGACCTGAGTCTAGTTTTTATGAATTGAAATCGACTTCAACAAACATGCTTAGTACTCTTGAAAATAACATTTCCCATCGCTATATAATGGGGGACTGATTCAGATTTACTGCAAGCAAGCACTCAAGCTATTGTAATGGATACAATCAGCGCATTTAAGAGTCACTATTATCACTGCACAATCTCACGCCCAACACGTGTTACGCAAAGCTCTGCAACTTAATTAGATCATATATGGAGAAACAACATGACCAACAACTTGTGCCATGGTTGTTCACTCACATCTGTGTATACTTTTTCGTGCAGAAACAACACATAATAAAAAAATAATAATAAAATAAATATAATAAATAAATAAAATCAGACAATCAAATAATATGTAAAATTTAAACCGTTTTAAAACTGAAATTGAGAATAATAACTGATAACACGTATACGATCCACGAGATGTAAACGACGCCCTTGGAATATTTCAAAGACATTTTTTAAAAACGTGAAAATAATTTTCCGTCTATTACAAAAAAGGATAAGAAATGCACGATTCTCCAAGCCTTATATTACGAATACAAAATCTTATAAAGGAACGAAATAAACAATAACACACGATAAGCAGAAAACTTCGCAACAAAATTAACCCAATAATCCAAAGAAAAAAGAAAGAAAATATTTTAAGACAAAATTTAAAGAATCAAAGTCTGACGTCATAAAATCAGGGTCGGTTTTTAAGACAAAATTTAAAGAATCAGTGACGTCATAAAAATCAGGGTCGGTAAAGAACGAAGTCCTCAACAGGAAGACCCAGGTTGCCAATTGCCTTGCCTCAGCATCTCCTTCCTGGTCAACTCAACGAACACTTTACCAACGTTAGAGCTTCACTTTCTGTGCTGTGCTGGCGCGGCGGTTAAGGTGCTGGTCTAGCAATCTTGCGGACCTGCGTTCAATACGCCCGGCCAGTGAGTGGTATCCCCGCCCACTCTTGCACACAGGGGGAGATTATTAAAATAAAACAGACAGTACGTCACAGCAAAGAATATCCATTGTAACATGGAATTAAAATAAAAAAAAAAGAAAAAAAAAAATCTTCTGGGGAATGACCGCACCGGAAACCTTATTCTCGTCCTACCTTCCCGCGCGCTTTTAGGAATCGTCTAGGATTTAGATTTAAGATTTAGGATTACTGAGGTACAAGATATAATTATTTCTCTCAGTGACAATGCTCCGGGCCATGATGAATTACCCTTAAAATAATTAAAGCTACTTCTGATACCCTTTCACCAATAATTACGTCACTCTGTAACAGATCACTGACATTTGGAATATTCCCTGACCTCCTCAAAATCGCTGTCGTGAGACCAATTTATAAATCCAGAGATGATGCAGACCTGAATAACTCGATTAATATCAGTCTTAAATTTCTGAAGCAATATCTTATTAAGTTGCCGACATGGAACATTTAAACAAACATTATATTCCTTCTACATGCCAGTATCGATTCCACCCTTTACAGATCCACAGAATCTGCCTTGCAAAATTTGGTGGATTCCGTGTTAACAGATTTTGACGAAAACAAATCTGCGTGTTTTCGGACCTAAGCAAGGCGTTCGACCCGGTGGACTTACGAATTCTTTTAAAAAGTGGATCATTACGGGGTCCGTTACATCACTAATTGTCTGCAGAGTGTAAAATTGAATTAAAAACTTCATTCCAACGTCAAACCTTATGCGGTGTTCCGCAAGGTTCAATTCTAGGTCCATTACTTTTTATATTGTTTATTAATGATATTATCAATTCCACGCAAAAACTTTCTCTTGTATGTCGACGACTCCAGCCTATTTGCCAGCTATCATGCTCTGTCAACTCTCCTTAATGTATTGAACAGTGAACTTGCACAGGTATCATGCTGGTTTGCTAGTAACTCACTTTAAACAAAAGAAAGATTATATACATGACTCTACATAGAACGAATAATACATCTATTACCGCCAATATCTATCAAGGAATGTATACTAGAGGAAGTAGCAAAATTCAAATTCTTAGGTGTAATTTTTCCAAAAACATATTAAGCATTTGAAATGTAAATTATCTAAAGTATGTGGTGCTTTTATATTTGTCAAAGCCTCCTTTAACCAAAGCATCGATGATATTGATCTATTTCGCACTACAATACGTCAGAGGGAGCACACCAATGGATCCTTCTGCAAATATAATCTACTAAAACTGCGTATCACTATATTCACACTTTCGAATTTCATTTTCAAATATCTGAAAAGATTAGCCATAAACATTTTTTTTTCCTTTACGCAAGGAATAGAAGACACCCGACAAGGAACCACAATGTCCTCTTCTCAGGCACAGACTAATGTAAAGTTCCCTGCACCAAAGATTTATAATGATTTGCCAAATGATGCAAAAAGTAAGATTACATTATACAGTATTAAACATATATTAAAGCAACTCTTAGTTGACAAATAAAACGTTAATTTCTACCTTTTATTACAAAGCGAGACATCAGAAGATGATAGAATGTGTTTGATAACCTTTTTTCAATCAAATTAGTTGACATTTTGTAAACATAATATTTTACAACCTTACTAATGTCTCAAAAGAATGATACATAATCGTTAAAAGGCCTTGCCTATATATATATATATATATATATATATATATATATATATATATATATATATATTATATATATATATATGTGTGTGTGTGTGTGTGTGTGTGTGTGTGTGTGTGTGTGTGTGTGTGTGTGTGTGTGTGAGTGTGAGTGTGAGTGTGAGTGTGAGTGTGAGTGTGAGTGTGCGTGTGTGTGAGTGTGTGTGTGTGTGTAATCCTCTCTTTTTCTCTGTGTCTGTCTGTCTCTCTATCTCTCTCATTTAACTCTCTCTTTTTCCACCTTCCTATACCTCCACCCCCACCCCCTGCTCTCCACCCCGTTCACTCCTCCCCCGTTAATTCCTCCCCACCGCTTCCTTTCTTCCTCCCCTCCTCACCCACCCACCACCCCGTTTCCTCTCTTCCTCCCCTCCCTTCTCCCCTGCCCCCCCCCCCGCTTCCACCCCGTTAACTCCTCCCACCGCTTCCTTTCTTCCTCCACCCCTCCTCACCACCACCCACCCCCCGCTCACCCACGCCCTTCCTTCTTCCTCCCCCTCCTTCCCCCCCCTGCCCCCGCTTCCACCCCCGTTAACTCCTCCCCCACCGCTTCCTTTTTCCCCCCTCCCCACCACCCACACCCACGCCCGCTTCCTTTCTTCCTCTCCCCCCCACCCACCCCCACCCCGCTCCTCCCCACCCTTTCTTCTCCACCCCCTCCTCACCCACCCACCACCCCCGCACACCCACGCCCGCTTCCTCGGCCTCTCCCTCACCCGGCCGCCGACGCCATTCACTGGTGAGCACCTGTCATCAGCACACAGGCGGGGCGGTGCTCGGGGTCGCGCACCCGGGACAAAGGGCCGGCCTGGAGGGGGGGGGGGGAGGGAGGCGGGAGGGAGCGAAGGAGGGCATAGGAGTCAAACAGACGTAGAAGGAGAAGAAAGAAGAAGTAGAGCAAAAAGAGAACGAAGATTGGTGTTAAAAGAAGGATTTAGGAGTGAGACAGAAGGTGTATGACGAACGGAAGCAGAGGAGGTGTACGGGAGTGAAGCGGAATGGAAATGTAGGAGTGAGATGAAAGGAAAGTATAGGAGTGAAACAGACGTGGAATATAGAGCAAGGAAGGTGGATAAAGGGAGATCAAAGGCAGGTTGGGGAAGAAGCAAGGAAATGGAATGTCGTGGACGAAGGAGGGAAGATAAGAGGAAAAGAGAGGAAATGTGTCACGGGACGTTAATGGAAGGCCCGGATGATTTTGAAGGAAAAAAAGAGATAAAAAAAAAAGTGAAGGATATGGAAGTGCCTTAACAGAACACAAATGAAATCACAGAACAGCCGAAAGAAACTAATCAAGAAAGTAAAAGAAGAAAAGGGAAAAAAAAAGAATGTAGAAAGTAATCATCAAAAAAATATGAACAGAATAGGAAGACGAGGAATAAAGGTTGGAACTGATGGAGAGGAAAAAATGCGAGAGATTCCAAGGAGGTTGGGTTAAGGAGCGGGGGAGTGGGGGGTGGAGGGGGGGTGAATTGGAAGGGGAGGGGAGAGGAAAGGAAGGACAGGAAAAGGAAAAGAGGAAGGAGTAAGAAGAGGGAGAAGAGGAAGGGAGGAAAGACGGGCAAGGGAAAAGAGAAGGATGGGGGGGGTCAGGGAAAGAGGAAGGGAAGAAGGGAGGCAGTAAAAAGGAAAAATGAGAAGAAGAGAGAAAAGGATGAGGAGGGGATAGAATCAGAATGGGACATGGAAGGGACGGAAAGTGAAAAAAAATGAAAGAGGAGGGAAGGGAAGATAGAAAAGGGGAAGAGAAGACGTACGGAACGAAGGAAGGAGGGAGGGAGAAGGAGTAGCGGGGGAGAGGAGAGAGGAGGGAGATCAGTAAAAGGAGAAGAAAAGGGATACGATAACCAGGGTAGGAGAAGGGAAAGAAGGTAGAGAAGGGAGGAAGGGAGGAACAGGAAGGAAAGACTGGAAAAACCAACGTAGGAAATAGTAGGGCAGGTTGAACGAGAGAGAGAGAAGAGGGGAATCAAAGATGAGGGGAGAGCGGGCGAGGAGATGGAAAAAAGAAAAAAAAATGCGGGCCAAGAAAGTCGATAGAAGAGGCGTGTAGAGACGACCGAAATCTGAATAAACTTGTAAACCTATTTAGATTCTGTTTTGCGGAGACCTGTTTTAAATAGCTCTGGCGGGACCGAATGTACCGGGAGCAGGGAAGAAAAGGCTACAGGAAGTGCAGTGATAAGATGCCAGGGGAGGAAGGCTTCACTTGAGACGAGGTAAAGAGGTTCAGGCGGGAGGGAGGAGGAACGCTAAAGGAAAGTGGAGACAATGATGAGAGAGAGAGAGAGAGGGAGGGAGAGAGTGGGAGGGAGGAGAGAGAGAGAGAGAGAGAGAGAGAGAAGAGAGAGAGAGAGAAGAGAGAGAGAGAGAGAGAGAGAGAGAGAGAGAGAGAGAGAGAGAGAGAGAGAGAGAGAGAGAGAGAAGAGAGAATGTGAGAGTGAGAGAGACAGAGAAGAGAAGGGAGAGAGGGAGAGAGAGAAATAAAGGGAAAGAAGTGGGAGAGAGGAGAGGAGAAGGAGAGAAGAGAGAAGAAAGGGAGAGAAGCGGGAGGGAGGGAGAGGAGAGAGAGAAAAGAGAAGGAGAGAGAAAGAGAGATAAAGTGAGAGGAGTGGTAAGGAGAGAGAGAAGAGAGAGAGAGAGACAGACAGAAAAGCGTGGGAGGGAGAGGAGAATGGGACACGACAGGCAGACAGACAGAGAGAAAAAGAGAAAGAGAGAGAAGAAAGAATACAGAGACAGACACAGAGAGAGTAAAGATAAAGAGAGAGTAATGAAGAGAGAGAGAAAGAGATTAGAGTATATGTCAGGGAGGGGCTGAAAGGTATACAGAGCCAGCCAAACAAACAGAAAAAAAAAAAAACAGAAAAAAAAAACAGAACAAAAGAACAATGAAGAGGAATAAGGCATAGGCCAGATGATGGAAAAGAAAAAGAAAATGAAATAAAAAGGCGAGACAGCTCCGCTCGTCGCAAAATGGAGGCGCCCGCGAGAGGCCACAGACACAAAGGAAGAGAAAGAGGTGAGGCTCTCGAGGTCCCGGAAAGATGGGCGCCTCCGCTGCTCCGGGAAAACGGCTCTACGAAAACAAACTACCAGAGGGAAAACAGACGGTTTCCCGCGGGTTTTCAAGGTATTTTCAAGAGCGACCATTTGGCCGAAAACCCCGCCCCGGCCAGCGCTCGTCTCGTAAATAGATAGATTATAGGTTCAGTCGCTTGTTAATTGCATGAACACCAGGCCAAATGAATGTAAAGCTTCCATGTTACTCTCCCCGGCACTCGCCATAATCATCATTATGTTCATCGGACGGGGAAGCTCGGCTATTAATCTATTATAAATTCATCTGCATTTAACAAAACTATTATGGCGTAGTGTATGTGGGTATTATGAATTCAGCGACCGCGGGGCTAATGATCTGGGCCGTAGCAAAACCGCGTAACCTGCGACCACTAATTCAATTTCTTCATTTAATTAATTACTAGACTAGATGTCACGGTGTCGACGGTTTGTATTCATAACCAGAGACGGGACAGATTATGCAAAATGGGATGCCGTTGTGTTGGGATGCCGTTGCCATGTGCAGAAATACACTGTGTGCGTTTATGTGTTTGTGTGTGTGTTTGAGAGAGAGTGTGTGTCCACGCTCACACACACACTCATATATGTGTGTGTGTATATACATATATATAATGTATGTATTTATGCGTGTATTTATGTGTATATGTAGGGTAGTTTGTGTGCATACTTGTATGTATGTACGTATTATGTCTGCAGGCATTCATGTATGTATGTATCAATATGTTCATCTATGTACGTAAACATATTTAAATGTATACATATGCAAACTTACGTATGAATATATGTCTATACGTAGGCCTGTATTTTCGTAACTATAAATACATGTACGTATTCACAATCTATAAGTATTTACAGAACGTACGTGCTCATAACTAAATACGACAGACAGCGCACAGAGCTTACATTCTGCTAAAAGGTCGGGCCCCGTGCCATCAGCCCCGGTCACCATGTGAGTCGGTTATACTAGCAAAACAACAGCGGCTTTTTGATGTAATCAGTGGATGCCAGTGCGGAGAGGAAGCGTTCAATTCTGAAAACCCGCCAGAAGTGAACTTTGGGAAATTAACTTTTTACATTTAGGGTGATTTCCTGAAGAGATCAAGTTTACGTCGGTGGAAAAGGAATTATTTATTGGTCTGCTGCGTCAGGCGTCTTTTTTTTTCTCTCTGTCTATTTGTTTATCATTTTCTCTCTCTCTCTCTCTCTCTATCTATCTATATCTATCTATCTATCTATCTATCTATCTATCTATCTATCTATCTATCTATCTATCTTATCTATCTATCTATCTATCTATCTATCTATCTATCTATCTATATCTATCTATCTATCTATATATCATCTATCTATATATATATATATATATATATATATATATATATATATATTATATATATATATATATATATATATATATATATTATATATATATTTATATATATATATACATGAATGGGAAAACTTTACGTGTTGATACTATGGTTAGGAAAACCCACAATGCACAAACTAGATTTATTGAAGAAAGTGAGACAACAGTTTCGGAATTCGTCCTCGATTCCATCTTCGGAAGGCAGGAAAGGATAGATAAGTCCGATATGCGAGCTGAGCCTCCCCCGGGCTATGAGGGTGCCTATGTCGGGTAATGTCGACTTGATCAACATGTGTCAGTTAGTGCTGACGCGACTGAGCTTAGTCCTTACCTACCATGATGCCCCGGCCACAGCAGTAACCTCCGGGCCGACAATTGCAACTTCTTCGCGCCTGTCAGCGTCGGAGAGAGAGAAGAAACGCATGGGGAGACATGGGCACAGGTGAGGACAGGAGAAAGGAAGCGAAGCGACGGGGTCAGTCAGGTTCGAAGAATCCGGGGTCTATGTGAAGGGTGAAAGACATAGGGGCAGGAGGATGTGGGCAGGAGAAAAGCCGCTGTTCACATTTGAAATTGGGGCAGCAAGCTTAATCAGAGAAGATTCCACCAGTCTGTGGGCATGGACATCAGCGGAAGGGAAGAGAATGCGTGCTGCTTTTCCAGTCCATCTGATGGCCACGTGTCCACTGATGGCAGAAGAGGGCGTTGTTGCTCTGTCCCCTGGATACAGCGTACTTATGCTGAGACAGACGCTTAGTAAGACTGGCGCCTGTTTCACCAAAATACTGCTTATCACAGGAGGTACAGGAACAGCATAGGTGCCCACCTTCGAGGTAGAGGGAGGGCAATGTGTGAACCAGGTTACGACGGAGAGTAATTCACCTGGGAAAGGAGAGTCTGCAGTTGAGAGACTGCAGCGGGCCGACGGAGAGAGAGAAGAGGTGATTTCTCATTAGTGTAAGGCCAGGCT
>NW_020868630.1:20000-22500 GCF_003789085.1 Penaeus vannamei | reverse complement strand
AATTCTGAAATGTAATAGTGAAAACTTTCTTTAAAATCTTACTACTATTTCGTTTCTCTAAGCAATTAGTTTTATATTTTTCAAGATATGAATAAAATTATGTATTATTTACTTATGAAACAGAAAGTCACTGGTGATAACTCATGATAAAGAAACAGGCAAAAGGCCAAACGCAAAACAAAACAAAATGAAAAGGCATATGCTCTTTTTTTTTCTTTTATAAAATTGTACCAGCTTTATAGCGGAATATAAACAGGGATTTTACTTTGATGAGTCGACGCGCTGAGAGGCAAGGAGGGGGCGCGCCTCGCCTCACGGCCTGCTTGAAAACAACGGAGGAATCTGCCCTTTCACAGCCTCAAACATATTTCTGGCAAAAATTACAACATATATTTGGTTCTACTATCGCTCGCCATTCATGCGTGTAATAATGAAATCATTTACATGTCTTAAGCCATTATTACATTCCTAATCCGATGCTAAAGCTCTGTTTCCTTCGAGCAGTCTCGTTGTATCCGCTATGCAAGGATAGTTAGTTTCCGGGCAACATCCGAGAGGTCGTTCTTCCTGAGCGTTTGGCGGTGGGAGAAGTGCATTCTCATGACTGAAATGAACATTGGTATATTCTCCTTTAAATGAACTCCCTTACGCAAAATCAGGAGACCTTGAAATATAATTTAAAATTATAGTTTATGCAATGAAACGAGAAAAGGCCTCCACATTTTCACCAGATATTCTGAATCCTTGGCTGATCAACCACCACTTTTGTAATTCTTATATAATATTTGCTATGTACAAATACACAAACCCAGGAGTGATTCTCACGATTGTGCCTCAGTGTTAAAGATTGCGGTGAGATCGAGCAACAGACTCCCGGACCAGCATCCTAGTTGGCCTCGGAGGAATGAGGGGTCGCGCCCTGGCCTCGACCGAGCGAATGATTCTACTAGACACCTCGATGATGGTGTCTGGGGTTAAATCAAGTACAAGTAGAATTTCTTCCTATTTTTCAGCTCCACAAATCAGCCTCTCTCTCTCATGCTTATTGCACGGATAATGCAGAAATGCAGCAAAAGCTCGCCAGATCTGAGCCAAAGAAAAGCATAAAAATATTTCGACGAGCTTAATTGGGGAAAGTCTGACTGACAGACGCGAACATCAGAAGGTAGCGGAGAGGAGAAAATTTGCCAGCAGCCTTTGGGACTGATTTTAATCAATAGGACAAACTGTTGGCAAAGTAAAACATTTTTGTCTCTCTCTTTTTCTCTTCCCTTCCCCTCCCTTGCACCCCCCCCCCACTCCCACTCCCTCATCCTCTTTCTTACTCATAAAACATTCTTTTAAAAATGAATGAACGCGCTCACGCGCGCGCACACACACACACACTGATGCAACTACATGCAAATAATATTTTGTTTTGTTTCCCTTCTTTTGCTTTTATCCTCCCTTCCTTCCTTTGGATTCTTTCTCTTCTCATCCCTTCTTACTCTCTGTATTCCTTCCACTGCCTATCGTTACAATATCTTTCCTCCCTTCCTTCTCTTCTCCATTGCCATCTTCTCTTTCCCCTCCTTCTAAACGATCTCGCCGCAGTTGAACCTCCGACCGCCAATCCCGGCATCGGGGCCCAAGGAGATCGCAAGGCCCGGCATATAGAACCGGAGACGCGCGACTGCGGACTCGTTGCATCGCCAGCTGCGGGCGCGGGCGGAGCGGGGGATTGCGAAGATATGAGCACTGTGGGCATGGGGCATGGGCCGTGGGCAGGGGCTTCGGGCTGCTTAAAAGAAGGGCCTTGTGGGCGTAGGCCATCGACGGCGGTCGCAAGGGATGAGGGCAACGAAGGGGAAGGCAGTTCGGGCGCGGAAGAGGAGAGAGCGAGAGGGGGGCAGCGCGGGCGTGAGCTATAGGCGACGCGCGGAGGTGGGGAGGGGGATAAGGGAGGCAAACGAAAGAATGAGACGAGCAGAAGGAGGCGTCGCAGCGGCCCTGACTCGTATCTGAGCGAGCCATTCCGCCTCGTCCGGCGCGCGCCGCTCCATCTGCCGTCGGCGAGGGAAAGCAGTGCTGCTGCAGGGTTCGAGAGGCAGCCGAAGGGCCGCCTATCGCTTGCCGACGGCGCAGTAGGCGCCGGGCGCTCGAGCGGCTGCTGGCCGGGATACGGCGTCGCCCGCGCCCGGCGGTCAATGGTGAATAAATAAATGCATACATCTATAACCTATATGTGTGTATGCTTTATGTAAATATACATGTAGTTATGTGTATACATACATATATATATATATATTATATATATATATATATATATATATATATATATATATATATATATATATATATATATATATGCATATATGTAAAAAGTGGTCTTGGGTATTGCATCTCACATCTCGTAACCGGCTCTCCCGCTCTGGCTCCACATACAATTTGCCTTTTTTGTAATGCTTTTATTTTTCTTACCTTAGTATTAGGGAAAACATTTTATACATTTTCCTTATTC
>NW_020868630.1:12500-15000 GCF_003789085.1 Penaeus vannamei | reverse complement strand
CCTAAGAGGAGGTAGTCCACGAGCCTGAGAAGGTGGATTATGATGCCATAAGGACATTTTCAAACCTCTGGAAAACAGTAGGACAGTGCGATTCATCTTAATGTTGATCAACTAAAGGTAGGGTCGGAGTCACTCTTTCGATAACCTGGGAAAGTTACACTCGGACTGAAGAGGGTTTTCTCCGTTGACCTTAAACTGGCCATGTCACTATTCATTGTGCCTTCTAGATTGGCACACTGGCTGAACAGATGCTCGCTGGTCAGTTGGACACACAACATTTTCTAGCTGAATTTAGACAACTAAATCTTTGGTGCACTTCAGATGATGGACAGACCAAGTGTGACATCACCGTAGGGATAAGGGTAGGATCTGAGGAACCTGAGATAGTCCAGTAGCCTGAGATGGAAGTCCAAGAGGTGGTCTATGAGCCCGAGATGGACGCCCAAGAGGTGTCCTATGAGCCCGAGAAGGACGCCCAAGAGGTCTATGAGCCCGAGGACACCCAAGAGGTGATCTGTGTTTTTGTGTGTATGTGTGCGCGCGTATATGTGTATACAATCGAGAATGTGTAAAGTGTGTTTGTATGTGCACACACACACACACACACACACACACACACACACACACACACACACACACACACAGAGGTTGCTTAGCTTGCGGCGCTCGCTTGTTTCGCTCGCGGGCACTTCGCGCCCTTAGGGCTTCGTCCTAATGCATTACAATATTAACAAATGTGAAATAAGAGGCATGTTATACAAATATTGGTTCATTTATCTAAGAGTCTACAGATTTATGTTGTTTCTTAGACGGTTCGCTTTCATTAGATTCTTCTCCATCATAGTCCTTTCCTGCGTCGAATCGGCGTTTAGATCTACGACCTTCATTGCTGTCTTCATCATTCATCCTCTTAATTAAGGTGAAGATCTCGAGTTTCTCGTTGTTCTTATCGAGTTTCCAAAATGTGACATTTCCAGTGAATCTAGAGTGTCGTAGTCTAGTCTGGTAAAATCATCTAAATTGCATCTTCTGTTGGTTTGGAAACGTTTTCAGGAATAGTAAGTGTTCCGTGCTCCACCTCTCCTTCAAAGAGACCAAGTGTTGTCGGTGTTGTCTCAAGGTTCCCTTCTCCTGTTGTGATGATTTTGTCTACAAACAACTCGTGGCTATTTCGCCGTTTTCCTCAAGGTACGGTCAGACTACCCCTAGATTCGTGAAATCCAGCGATTTTTAATGGAATTTGCCCACCGATAGACTCATTCCACTAGACTTTCGCCCACACGTTTAATGCAATGGATACCTACTCGTCCATCGATGGACGAATGGAAAAATTGCACATATTGAGGCTCTATAGCATGCATGTATTTCCTTTTTAAAGCATAAATAATATTATATACTTTTAATTATTCACAATTATTCATATTTAGTTTTATATCAACATTTACATTCCGATTTAAGCTAAAATACGAATAAAGACTAAAAACAAAAGCATTGATCATGGATTCTCATTTGACTGACAAATATAAACAAACGTGAATCCGCCAACTTCAAGTTGAAACCGCAGATCCTGTGAATATTCGAAATGTAGAATTCTGGATCAATTTACTACCTCCTAGGAAAGGTTAGAACTCCGAAATCATAAAAGAACGCCAACAGTTAGGAAGAAGATTGCGGGATCCATAGCGAGTTTCTGAACACCTCTTGTTTCCAGTGAAATTTATGAGTAGTCTGACCGTACCTTTTGTAGTTCCAGTTTAGATAATCAGAGAATCCCACTTTGTCACTCGTGAACATAAAACTGTTCATGAGAGCAGTCTGCTGTATCCAACAATAATCCACATCTATCGAATGTGTTCCCCTGTGACTTGTTTATAGTCATTGCAAAGCTCAGTTTAACTGGCAATTGCTTTATTTTGAAGTGCACTGCTGTATCCGTAGATACAAGTGTAACTCATGGTATGATCAATTGCTCACCGTCACATAGGCTTCCTAAGATATTTCCCACAATAATATTCTTCTGTATGTTCATAACGATTAATCTATTTATGTTACGAATGATTATTACGCACCCAACCTTCAGTTTAAGCTCATGAAGTGGTAAATTGGGGCTTTTCATTCCATTGCAAACATAGATTCTTCATCAACTGGTAGATCTTCACTTTTATAAATCACTTCTTTACCCTTTATTTGGTCATATATAATGATCACTTCATCCACATTAACGTTAGTTGGTGATATAATTGACTGCTTTTTGAAGTAGACGTTGATACATTGCCATCGTACACAATTTCAATCAACTGTTTTCTTGATGCGACCTAAACACCAAACTTTCATCGATAATTACTTTTACACATACTTGAACTGATAGCCAGCAACTTCTTTGCAAATGCAACGTTAGCGGCATCTATCTTCTTTAGTCTAACGTTCTCAGTTAGCTCCAATTTAACCAAATACGACCAGAAATAGCTGCTTTTTATATGATAAATCAACTCATTGTTCT
>NW_020868630.1:0-5000 GCF_003789085.1 Penaeus vannamei | reverse complement strand
ACACAACATATATATATATATATATATATATATATATATATATATATATATATATATATATATATATATATATATATATATATATATATATATATATATATATATATATATATATATATATATATATATATATATATATATATATATATTATATATATATGTGTGTGTGTGTGTGTGTGTGTGTGTGTGTGTGTGTGTGTATGTATGTATTTATGTGAATGTATGTATATAAATAATCTTTGTATGTATGTATATCCTTTTGTCTCTTTGCTTGTGCACGTTCGCCTGTGTCCGTGTGTAAAATCTGTGAAGGGTAAGTTCTTAAGTCTCAGTTAATTGTGTGGAATCTGAAGAGACAGGAAGATAGTAGGCAGGGGGAGCCCCGAGAGCCCCTGGGGGATGGGAGGGGGAGGGGACAGATTCAAGGAGAAAAGTAGTTGCAACTTGCAGAAGTTGTTATGGCGTCGCGGAAGAAAAATCGCTGTTGCGTCCGGGTGATAAGGGCAAGATAGCGATAGCAGGCATGGGTTATGGCGGAGGAGATGACGTCGGGGAGGGTGATGACACGTGTGATGAGTAGGGTGAAGGCGGTGACGTCAGCGAGGCTGTGATGACACGGAGAGGGTGATGACGTCAGATGCTGGACGGTGTCATAAGAAAGGATAGCAAATCTCATTGCTACTTTGACTGACTCTTTCTCTCTATCTATCTATTTCTATCTCCTTCTCCCTCTGTCTGTCTGTCTGTCTGTCTGTCGGTCTGTCTGTCTGTCTGTCTGTCTGTCTGTCTGTCTGTCTCTCTCTCTCTCTCTCTCTCTCTCTCTCTCTCTCTCTCTCTCTCTCTCTCTCTCTCTCTCTCTCTCTCTCTCTCTCTCTTCTCCTCGGTCTGTCTCTCTCTCTCTGTCCGTCCATCTCTGTCTGTCTGTCTCTCTCTCTCTCTCTCTCTCTCTCTCTCTCTCTCTCTCTCTCTCTCTCTCTCTCTCTCTCTCTCTCTCTCTCTCTCTCTCTCTCTCTCTCTCTCTCTCTCTCTCTCTCTCTCTCTCTCTCTCTCTCTCTCTCTCTCTCTCTCTCTCTCTCTCTCTCTCTCTCTCTCTCTCTCTTTCTCTCTTTCTCTCCTATTCCCCCTTCCATCTCACTCTCTTCATCTCTTTCTCTTTCTCTTCCACTCTCCATAAAACTCACTACAGACTGAAATGCAATTCTCTGCAGTCTTAAAGGGAACAAACAGCGCTTAATATCGCGTTTATAATATGATTCCATGTTCATTAAAATGCTTCTAAGTATGCTTTCATTTATTCTTACAGTAAATAGTTGTCGTATAATTTATACCTTTTGCATTTATCTGTCTTCCTTTTCTATATCAATTTGTTATCAATATTAAGATTATCACTACTGTTATTACAATTGACTGTTCATTTAACTCTGATTGCTCTAGCCTAAACACATTTGAAACACGGCTGCTCATTGGTCCTTAGATCTCTGAAGATCGTTGTAAATTTACTATTTTTTATATATTACGGATATATATTTCTTCAACCTAAAGTTGTACATTTCCGTTTCTAAACAAGTGAAAATCCTCTTTCCTCTTAAAGGAATTTAAAGTTGATTATAGAGTTTGTAAAGTGATGAGCGACGTTTGCAGCAATTACGGCCATGCAGGTGTTCTCAGTCAACAATGATGCTACGATTTAAAAATGCAATGACGCCAGATGTAAAAACTCGTTCTATAGATACTCTGTTAACTGACGATTTTGTTTCTTCATTCCATAATTAATACCAGTTCTTATGTACTTGGGCTTCGTTTTACACACTGCAGAGAAACACATGGCGTCCGCGACATTGTTTCTGCTCAAATCTGGCAGAAGCGCATCCTCCATGTTGGGCTCACACGGTCACCCTTTTCAGATCTTTTCGGTTTCTCTTGGTCACTATATTTTGGTGTATACAATATCAAGTAAATATTATTCCTAAAATACTATACCATCTCAGATTTCTTTTCGCTTAATACTGACCGAAGGGAAATTGTGTAATGGGAATGTAACTGAAGCAGAGAACCTGGAGCGCAGAAAATAACGACGCTACTAGTAGTAATAATAATAGCTGTAATAGTAATAGTTGTAGTAGCATAGATAAAGGTATGAGCGTTCGAAAGTGCTCTCATGAGGTAGAGTATATGAATGTGAGCATATCGATGCTTATGATACAGATAACAAGAAATCTAACAAACGTATTTTGGGGGAACAGGTTTAGAAATGCCCTTGG
This sequence comes from Penaeus vannamei, assembly GCF_003789085.1. Taxonomy (NCBI): domain Eukaryota; kingdom Metazoa; phylum Arthropoda; class Malacostraca; order Decapoda; family Penaeidae; genus Penaeus; species Penaeus vannamei. The sequence continues at coordinate 2,739 of NW_020868630.1, read as the reverse complement.
AAGCACACGCCCTCGTGTGAGGATCATGAAAATAATAATAATAATGATAATAATAATAATAATAATAATAATAATAAATAATATAATAAATAATAATAATAATAATAATATAATAATAATAATAATAATAATAATAATAATAATAATAATAATAATAATAATAATAACAATAATAATGATAATAATAATAATAATAATAATAATAATAAAACAGTCAAAGAATATGATCATAATAAGGACCATCGAGGCTATGATCATGAAGAACATGATAATGCTAATAATGTTATTGCATTTATTATATGATTATCCCTATCAGCATTGATAGTCAAACTAGTGATATCGGCCGGTTTGTTAAAATTGTGCCAAGCTCAACCCAATGAATTTTCATAAATACAGACGCAGAAATAAAGGCATATCTGTCTATATATCTGATAGATATACATTAACTATATATTTGCCCGGTTGATATGCATGTGTAGCCTGATAAATATGCATTTATTTCTTTATTTATGCATGCCAAGTATACGAATACTCTTTGAGTCGGGCCTCGCACAATTCTAACAAACCGACCGATGAATTGATAATGATGAAAATGATATAAACTAACAATGATAATCATAACGATGATGACAATATCATTAGTGTCATAGTAATAATGATTATTCTCGTCATAATTATCATTGCTAAAATCATCATTACTATTGTTGTTGTCTTTTATCATCATTATCAACAATATTATCATCACTATTATTAATATTATAGTTGCCGTTATTATATATGGTCGCTTTCACTCCAAAGTGTGAAAGATTTCATATATTTTCATCGTCATTATTATCATTATCATTATATCATTATTATTTTATTATTATTATTATTATCATTATTATTATTGCTACCATCACTATTATCAACCAGCATCGGCATCGCCAAAAGCTGAACCAAAACAATGTCAGTAATGAATCACACAACCTGTAGGATTTCGACACCAATGCTTTGCCTCAAACTGTATCATTTTACTGCCATACGAAAGAACTCGACCGCAATGTCGACATCATCAGGCTCAGCTATTAGAAGAATCAGCGAACGGTTTTTACGCCATATACGAATTCTGAATGTAATCCGATCGCCATTAAAACGGGAGAGGCCATTTCAATGCTTTTTTTCTCTCTCTTTTTCTTGGCCAAATGTCGAGATATTTTCTGAAGTTCTTGTGGAATCGTTCTGTTCGTTCTGATTCCCTTAAAAAAGAGAGAGGGAAAATAAAAATGTTTCCTCTTCCTTCTCTCCCTCTTTGTTATACTTTTCTTTACCTCATTGCTTTCTTTTCGTTTCTTTCTTTTATCTTTTTTTCTCTCTCTCACTACTTCCTTTCCGTATCCTTGTACCTCACTGATTTCTCACAAACACTTTCATTTTCTTTCTCTTCTTCTCTATCCTTTCAATAAACTTTTTCTTTCTTTGTCTTATTTTCTTGTTTCGGTTCAGTCTCGTTATTCGTCGCTTTATGCATCCTGTTTGATGCCTTTCTCATCTTTTTCTTCACTCTCTCATCTTATTCTTGTTTCTCTTCCTCTTTTTTATGATTGCTTCTCTCCTCCTTCCTTCCTTGTTATCAACCTTTTCTTTTTCTTTTTTCCATTACTGAATCTCTCATTAATACTTTCTCTTCAGTCTTTTAATTCTTCCTATTCTCATCTCTCTCCTTCCGGTTTCTTAGATCTTACCTACTTACCTTCTCTTCACTTCTCTTTCCTCTTTTTTACTAAACATTTTTCGCCAATACCCTCTTCTTTCCCTTCTTTCTCTTCCGTTTCCTTGTTCCTCCTCCTTTCCCCTCCTTTCCTCCTCTGCCCCCAGCATGCATCCCCTATTGATTTCTGGCCAAAGCATCATCATCTCCCAATGACTCATTCCGCCCACTCACTTCCTCGTCTCAAAACCTTAAAAGCTGTATCAGCAACGCACTTGTTTCTTGCACTCGGCATAGTGAAAAATGCGTATTGCTGGAAAATGTTTTTCGGTGCCTGTTTCCTGTGCATTCATTTATAATACTGCACTTTCGTATGTAAAGATTTTTCTCTTTGTATGTTTATCATCGTGAGTGTGCACGTGATTATGTATGTAAATTTGCCTTTGACAATGTGCACGTGTGTGAATCTTCGTATGTACGCATCCTTTCCCTGCATGAAATATGATAAAACGAAATGTGGATGTCCATCGTGTATGACCACAAGCACATGCACCTACACCCTCCATAACTATGACCCAGAGTTACCCGAGCTCCCTCTGTCTCCGCCCACAAAAGGCTAAATGAACACATGACTCAATTTCCTTAATGGCCGATATTTAAGTAGCCTCCGCCTCCTTAGTATTCTCCGCTGACCGCCATCCGTCTGCCCCCTCGCCAACCTTCGGCTTATTAGTGCCTGTCTAACACTGTTTATGGCCCCTCGCGAGTGACCCTGGGCTCATTACGCCTTATATCGCCCCGCCCCCCCTTTTCCGTCCTCTTCCTTATTCCAACCTCCTCCTCGGCCTTCCACCCCTTGCCCCCCCACCTTCGCCCCTTCCCTTTCTCCCTGCCCGTCGCCCCCCCCTCCCCCGGCCTCTGCTCGGCCATTACGCAGCCCTCCGCTATCTTTATCTTGTTTCCCTTTGTGCGATTTCGTGATCTGTCTGGGCGATGGGGAGGTGGCCTTCTCTTGTTTTTCTGTTACAAAGTGCGCTCCGCATGCACGC
>NW_020868629.1:464045-467477 GCF_003789085.1 Penaeus vannamei | reverse complement strand
TAGTCTATCTATCAATCTGCTTGAGCCACATATCTGCCTCCCTATCAATGCATCTATCTAAATTATACTCTATCATCCAATCTATCTCTTTTTTTATCCATCTATATATCAATCTATCTATCAGTCAATCTATCTGTTTTTATATCGACATATATGTATGTATGTATACGCACTTACAGGCTAATATACCACACACATATACATGAGTGTGTCTTCGTGTGTGTCTTGGTTCCTTTCTTACTAGTCCTTACTATAAATATCCTCGCTATGTGTATATTTATATTCATTGACGTGATATGTTTTTTTCCTATGATTCTGGTTTTAAAGAACTCTTCTTTATATATATATATATATATATATATATATATATATATATATATATATAGATAGATAGATAGATAGATAGTAGATGATACATATGTACACATACACCACAAAGAAAAAAAAAAAAAGATGTTAATTATCTTCTCCTCTCTCTAACAAACACACACCACTACTCTCTCTCCCACTACTATTCTTCATTCCATCTCTCTTTCTCTCTCTCTCTCTCTCTCTCTCTCTCTCTCTCTCTCTCTCTCCTCTCTCTCTCCTCTCTCTCTCTCTCTCTCTCTCTCTCTCTCTCTCTCTCTCTCTCTTTGTTTTTTTTTCAGAAGTCCCTTTCAGTTTGATAAAAGAACCCTTGAAGACCAAAATTGCACATATTATTTTGTAACCGTCTGAGTTGATGACGTCACCTGCACACCTGTTTTACAGCTCGCATTCGTTCACATGTGTTCGCAACTCTCTCTCTCCTCTCTCGTTCTCTCTCTCTCTTTCGCTCGCCTCTCTCTCGCTCTCTCTCTCTCCTCTCTCTCTCTCTCTCTCTCTCCTCTCTCTCTCTCTCTCTCTTCTCTCTCTTCTCTCTCTCTCTCTCTCTCTCTCTCTCTCTCTCTCTCTCTCTCACGCTCTCTCTCTCTCTCTCCCGCACTCTCCCTCTCACTCTCACTCACACTCTCCTTTCCTCACCCACTGTGTGTGTGTTTACCTTCACTACACGCTCTCACGTCACTGACCTTGCAGATAATTCTCAACATCGACTGAAAAAAGAGGGAAATATATATATATATATATATATATATATATATATATATATATATATTATATATATATATAAGAGAGAGAGAGAAGAGGAGAGAGAGAGAGAGAGAGAGAGAGAGAGAGAGAGAAGAGAGAGAGAGAAATCGTGACCATTTGATAAACATAAACACGAGTTCTGATATTGAAGCAAAAACAAAAACCTGAGTCACCAGGGAACATGTAAGACGAACGACACATAAACATGAGTGAATAAACAGAAAATCAAAAGCAAAGCAGAGGAATATGACATACAAAATGTAAAAAAACAAAATTATGACAAACAATTGACGATGATAAATGGGTGAATAAAATAGCAAGTTTGGAGTGGAAATGTTTATCGTTGAAAAATATAACGTGTTTTGTCCGCGCTCTAAAACGCTCGAAAATTATCCAGATCTTTTGTTTTCTTGGTATTTTTCTTTTTTTTTTTTTTCTTTTTTACCTCCGTATAAAACACCCACATTTGATATAAGAAATAATTCCCTGCGAAAAATAGGTTAGCTAATTCGTATCTCTTGCTATTTTTCTTTTTTGTTTTGAAAGAACAGCTATTAACTGTATTCGGACTAGGATTCCGAGCGTAAAAAGTATACACAGCTGATTTCTCAATATTGCGTTTTTAGATAGTAAATCTAAGAACAGAAATGGCGCAGCAGAATTCACATGAAGAGTATTTTTCTTAAAAGCAAATAAGAAATATAAATCCCATAAAAAAACAATCATAGCAGACGCCAAAGATAAACTCATCACAAACATAAATTTTTGCGAATCATTTACCCATCTTGGTCGAATTCAACCAAAATCGAGAAGATGAATAACAAAAAAGAAAAAAAAGAAAGAAAATAAATCTGAGAGACAAAAAAAAAAAAAAAGAGAGAGAGAGAGAGAGAGAGAGAGAAAAAAAGAAATAGAAAAGAAATAGAAATAGACCTCGAAAAATAAAATTCCGAGAAAGAACCACAGCTTTGAAAAGTTGAAAATGGGTAAGGTAGGCTGTAATTAACCGGTTGTTGTTAATTATCGGTTCGTTCTGTGTGCTGCATTCATTAGGCAGAAAATTAGCCAGGAAATGAATAGAAGGGTGAAGCATTTTCTCTTGTCATTTCGTTAAGTTTGTAAACAACGGTATTTTTTCCGTTTCTGTGTTATTCCTACTTTTTTTTTTTATCTATTATTATTATTTTTTCATTATATGTTTATTGTTATGAATCATCGGTGTCTTTGTTGGTCTTTTTTAAAATTGCGTTTTTGTCATTTTTCTCTTTTTTTTTTGTTGTCTCAGTTTTTATCTTTCTTGTTCTTATTTTTCTTTTATGAATTCGTCTCTTTTTTTTTTTTTTCTTTTTTTTTTTTTTTTTCACTTTACCTAATTTCTTTTTGTTTCAATCTTCGTCTTCTTTATGTTTACGGAATCATGTAACATCTTTTTATTGGAGAAATATGGTCAAAGAATCCTTTTAAATCACTTTGAGGAGTCGGTTCCTTATAAATGTTATTGGGCTTTTTTATTCTCTATCTATCAATCTATCTGTTTATCCATCTATCCCCTTGTCTAACCATCTATCCATCTCTCTCTTTCAATCCCGCTCTTTCTCTCCCCCTCTCTTTTCTATCTCACTCTCTCTCTCTCTCTCTCTCTCTCTCTCTCTCTCTCTCTCTCTGTCTCACTCTCACTCTCTCTCTATCTCTGCTCTTCTCCTCCTCTCTCTCTCTCTCTCTCTCTCTTGGCCTCTGACACTGTCTTTCTGTATGTCTATGTCTTCTTTTGCTCTCTCTGTCTATGTCTTCTCTATCTCTCTCTTTCTCTCTCTTTCTCATCCCTCTCTCTCGTCCTCAGCCTCCCTTCTCATCTCTCTCTTTACATTCCTCATATATCTCACATATCTTGAAAAAAATAGAAACACACACACACACACACACACACACACACACACACACACACACACACACACACACACACACACACACACACACACACACATATATTATATATATATATATATATATATATATATATATATATATATATATATATTATATATATATATATATATATATATATATATATATATATATATATATATATATATATATATATATATAATATATATATATATATATATATATATATATATATATATATATATATATTATATATATATATATATATATATGATAATATATATATATATATATTATATATATATATATATATATATATATATATATATATATATATATGATAAGATAAAAAGCAACTGTTGAAGGTATCGTTACTTGACAGAAAATATTGATCTATAATTTACAACGACAAAT
>NW_020868629.1:454045-459045 GCF_003789085.1 Penaeus vannamei | reverse complement strand
ACAGTAATATTAGTAAAAAGAGTAAGATATATTTATAAGAACAGTAAGTAAGATTAGTAAGAAAAATAAGTAAAGATTAGTAAGAAGAGTAAGATGTATTTGTAAGAACAGTAAGTAAGATTAGTAAGAGTAAGATAGATTAGTAAGAAGAGTAGTAGATAGAAGCATAGTAGATTAGTAAGAACAATATGCTTAGTAAGAACAGTACGATCAGTAAGAACAGTAAGTAAGATTAGTAAGAAGAGTAAGTAAAGACGGCAAGATTAGTAAGAATAGTAAAGATAGTAAGTAAGATTAGTAAGAACAGCAAGTAAGTAAGAATAGTAAGTAAGCTTAGTAAGAACGCTAAGCAAAAAAAAAAGATTAAGATTTATGTCATTAAATTTCTAAAAAAAAAAAAAAAAAAAAAAAAAAAAAAAAAAAAAAAAAAAACTGTGGTCCTTGAGGAGGCAAACAGATTTTTTTTTAGGGGGATGGGGGCATCTACACCTCCCCCTCCCCCTCCCCCCTCCCCCCTCCCAACTGACAGCCCTAAAGTTTCGTTCAAGGTTTTTGGGACCATTAAGAAAAACAAACGAAAAATTGTGGAAAATATCCGAGAGAAGAGAATATACAAAATTGAATCGAGTTTATTTATTTGGAAAGATTCACCGACTGATACTTAGAGAAGAGTGAAAGAAAAATGTTTGTAAAATAACTTCATAAGTCCTTTTCATTCACAGGGATAGAGATGTAGATTAAGATTATTATTATCCTTGTTATTATTCTAATATTTTATTTTCTATGCTTATCTTTCTTATAATCCGATTGCCGTTTTTTTGTTTCTCTTATTACGATTAATGCTTTTTTATGTTATTATTGTTGTCATTATTGTTGTTGTTGCTGCTGTCGCTATTATCATTATTATTAATGTTATTATTATTGTCATTACTATTATTGTTATAATTGTTATCATATTTATTATTATTATTATTACTATCATTATAATTATTATTATTATTATTATTATTATTATTATTATTATTATTATTATTATTATTATTATTATTATATATTATTATTATTATATTATTATTATTATTATTATTATTATTATTATTATTATTATCATTATCATCATTATTATTATCATTATCATTATTATCATTATTATTATCATTATTATTATTATCATTATTATTATTATTAATCTTTATCATTAATAACATTATTCTTATTTCTATCATTATCATCATTATTGTTATTATTGCTGTTTTTATTATTATAATTTTTATTGTCATTGATATTATTGTTATCGTTATCATCATCATTATCATCATCATTATCATTATCAAGTACATTTAAATCAAACGTGTCCCAATATTTTTTTTTTTGATTCAATTTTTATCACAAATATCACAATCATTTATTTGAATTGAGTTTTATCTTCATGCTGTGTCTACCGCAATTCTAATTCATCAATCGTACATATACATATATAGCTCCACGAGTACTTTCTCACCAAGGAATCCATCATTATCTCACTTGTTAGTCCTTTTCCTTTAAATTTCGTTTTTTTCGTTGTTATTGCTGTCTTAATAACATTATAACAATCATAATGTCAATACCGGTGATAAGGATATTCTGCCGGCTTGTTTGAATTGCGCGAAGCCCGACCCAAAGAATATTCGTATACTTGACATGCATAAATAAGGAAATAAATGCATATTTATCAGTCTAGACATGCATGTCAACTCGGCAAATAGATGGTTAAATGTATATCTGTCAGATATATAGACAGGTATGCCTTTATTTCCGCGTCTGTATTTATATTAAAAACAACAGACTAATAATTTCTGGCTTATGAATTTAGCCGTTATCACTGTTTTGCTACATCAAATATGTCATGAACGTCATCCTTTAAAATAAAGGTTTAACAAGATTTTACGCGATTGCTAAAACTGAATTTTGGCGAGCAAGTCATACCCAAGACGTCTTGCCTTGGGTGATCGGGACCGCTCCTTCGCGTGATCTCGTGACACGTGTCAGGTGGATCTTGCGCTGAAAAACAAGCCGGGAGAAGGTAGCGGCATCAAGTTTGCTCCTAAAGTTGATTTTGGTCAAGAGTGAGCAAAGATTGAAAGATATTGTGGTATTTGAGTGACCTGAAGGATAAGAATTATGATAGTGGATTCATTAGATTTTACTTGTCGATCTCTCTCTCTCTCTCTCTCTCTCTCTCTCTCTCTCTCTCTCTCTCTCTCTCTCTCTCTCTCTCTCTCTCTCTCTCTCTCTCTCTCTCTCTCTCTCATTACATTTTTTGATCTGCTGTGACTGTCTGCAGAACTTGTTTCCTCCAGCCATCTAAGCGCATATTTCAAGAGGGACACAAAGCTTTTTGATACCAACGAGATCACGGAATACAATGTAAAGATTCTATGAAGGGGAGAAGATCCCCCAAACCATCAAAATTGTGGAGGGCACGGCGCCTTTCAGGTGCGCTGTCTTCAAATCACTCACCCGTTTTGCGCCAACTGTTCCGGATGGGGGCACGGGGCACGGGGCACGGGGCACGCGCGTGTCCCCGCGGGCAGCCGCGTTGGAGGTACTGGCGGCCGCTCACGCGAGCAGGCAGTGCGCCGAAAAAATCGCACAGGGTAACCTAGGGAATGTGTTAACTGCAGACGAGCATGCTGATGCAGAAAATATAACAAATGATGCAGCAACAATTTGCTCAGTTACTACAGTTCCAGGGGAAAAAAATGTTTTCAGTGGTCTTTGGACAACGGTTCACCCCTCTACAACCTGTAGCAGAATTTGATGCTTGAACATCCTTCCCTGGGTTTTTACAGGGCACGTAAACTGACTGTGAATATATATATATATATATATAATATATATATATATATATATATATAATATATATATATATACATATACATATATATTTTTTTTTTATCAATTCAAATCTCTCTCTCTCTCTCTCATCTTTTTATTTGCTAATTGTAAAAGGTCTTTGTGGAAATGTAGGGCAATAGCTTGCTGTGGCTACAATATATAAAATATTTATGCTGTTTATCTGCCTGTATATACGGATGTTTATTTATGTATTTATCTATCTATCCGGCTGTCTGCAGTATCTCTAGCAAATCGTCTGTCTTTCTACATATGAATACATATATACAATTATATATATATATATATATATATATATATATATATATATATATATATATATGTATATATATGTATGTATGTATGTATACATATATTCATGTATGGATACTTATATATACTGTAACCTATATACAGCGCATCTACATATTATATACGTGTATGTAACATGTGACATTTTCTTTTCTTTCAAATTACAATCATCATGATCATCATTATTCTCGAGCGACAGCGGATTACACCCGCAGCCTCATGGGCGCGGGCGTGCAAGTGCGCCGCCCGGCCGACCCGCGCCCGCGTGTGCGTGCAACGGCGTCGCGACTTAGCGCTCCCGGTTTTCTATGCGCCTGCGTGACGTGACGAAGGAGGGGGAGACTTAACTATCCTTTCCTTCTCCGCGAGATGATGATGTAGATGTTTTACAGGTGATGGAGAGAGGGAGAGATGGCGAAGGAGGGAGAGGGAAGGAGGGAGAAGAAGGAAGGGAGTGTCAAGATACCACATACGCACACACGGAAGCTTGCGCGCACGCCCACGCGCACGTCCCAAGAACGAAATATTTCCTCTCTGACTACTGTTCAGACTAGTGTTACCCGGCGAAAAGATCCGATATTGAAGGAACTCGATTCTGCATTTTTTTTAGTATAAAATACGTTCGGTTTCTCTTTATTTTCTTCTTCGTCTTCGCCATCCAAGCACTACGCCACTGAATCCGCCACCGGAAAAATGGACCTAAAATCTACCCCGCAAGCTACATTATTCCAGCAGCTCCCCTCCCCCACCCCCCCACCCCACCCACCCAGCTGCCCATACCCACCCACGACCCCCAGAAGCTTCACCCTTGTCACGAACCCGACCACACGCCGTACGTACGCACACACGCGCGCGCTCGCATACAAGGGGGCACGAATCTCTGTCGCCCCTTAGTCCTTGCTTGACTCTTGCCCCACGGGTGCGCTCAGTCTCCGTCCCCTTCGCTGGCAGGCACCACCGTCGCCTCTCCTCTCCCGAGCCCCACCATCACGGCACCATACCCAGAGCACCATCGCAAGAACACTCGCCGCTGTTCCCGCCCGCCGTGCAGTGCCCCATTGCAACACCTCGCTGCAACAATCTTCAGCCGTGAGGTACAAGACTGTCGTTTGTTGTCGTTGTTGTTTGTTATCGGTCGTGCGAGCGTGTGGAAAATTTGATCTCTCAGGTGGTCGTCACCGGATAGGGTTGCGTGCGTGCGTGTGTGCGTCTGTGTGCGTGCGCTTGTGTGCGAGTAGAGGTTTACACTTGTGAGTACTGCTGTGTTGTGTGCGTTCGAGATATCATTTTATTTTCGAGATTATAATGACATTAAGCGTAATTAGCAATTCCATCATGCTAACCATTCCGTTGTTTACCTTTTCTTATAATTATGAAGAAAAAAAAAACGGATCTGCATTGCTTTTGCTCTTTGTTTTTATTCATCTTTATCGCAAGATTGAAGAAACGGATATTTGCAACTACGACTGGCCAGATAAAGAACAATTATAATATAACATAAGAAGGGAAAATACATGGGAAAAATAACAATAAGACAATAAAAAATAATGAACGATAGAACACATTGCATTATAGATAAAAGAACTGAAAAATATATAGATTTTCACAGAAATACGTAACGAAATGGAGTAAAAAAATAACAACAATAATGCATAAAAAATGGGAAGAACTGATAAAGCAACAATATATACAAGAGAAAAGTTCAGAGAAAATATGACCAGGAAAATGTTACAATAACGCATAGTGAAAGGAACTAAAGACATTTAAATTTTTATCCAAGAAAAATGCAAAGGAAAAATGATCTTATTTACATA
>NW_020868629.1:419045-449045 GCF_003789085.1 Penaeus vannamei | reverse complement strand
TCTCTCTGCTACGTCTGTTTCTTCTGCTACCTCCAAGCCTATTCTGCTATATCTATGTCGTCGTCTGTAAGACAAATTTGACACGGAACTTTATTTGAGGCGCAGAAGCAAAATATAACGAACTGTATGCCACAACAAAGAATAACCATTGTAACTAATGGAATTGAAATTGAATCTTAAATCTTAAAAGTCTGGAGAGAGAGAGAAGAGAGAGAGAGAGAGAGAGAGAGAGAGAGAGAGAGAGAGAGAGAGAGAGAGAGAGAGAGAGAGAGAGAGAGAGAGAGAGAGAGAGAGAGAGAAAGAGAAAGAGAAAGAGAAAGAGAAAGAGAAGAGAGAGAGAGAGAGAGAGAGAGAGAGAGAGAGAGAGAGAGAGAGAGAGAGAGAGAGAGAGAGAGAGAGAGAGTGGGGCGAGGAGAGGGGGGGGGGACGGCTATCTGGGCCAAATCGGTCATTTCGGTGCGGAATCTGGAGGCTGATGGGTGCCAGCGATAAAATGACCCAGACCATTTTTTCTTCGGGTGTCTCCGGGCTCTCCAGGGTGCAATTTAAGATTATCGTCTGTAATTCGCGTATAGAAATTATCTATAAGTCAATCAAAGTTAGATTAGAGATTTTACATAAAACATTTAGAATTAATAATCACAAAATTCATATCTTTATTACCGAAAAACTAATAAATAAAAATGGCTAATTGGAAACTGAGGATCCACGGCCCGTCAGAATAGCTCTAATAATATTGAATCTGATACATCGGTTTCCGTGCTTCTTTCATCAATAAATAAACAAATAAATTAAAAAAAAAATAAAAAAAAATAAAAACGCCATAATACACGAACGAGTACCAGGCGCGGTGTTATTCAAGCGAGAGGCGTGTGCGTCTAATGCGGTGGTGCTTTTCGCGGCTGAAGAAGCCAGGCTGGGCACAGGACAGGTCCCAGGCGCACACAAAACCGTTTGGACCATGCCTTTAATCAGGAAAATAAATATGCCCCTCCCCCTCCCAAATTCTCCTCCCACTCCCACTCCTCCTTCTCCTTTCTTTCTCTTCTTCTTCTTTCTTTTCTTCTCTTCTTCTTCTTCTTCTTCTTCTTCTTCTTCTTCTTCTTCTTCTTCTTCTTCTTCTTCCTTCTCCCTCTCCTCCTCCTCCTCCTCCTTCTACCCCTCCTCCCATGTTTCTATCTTCATCTACGGTCGCGTGACAGGTAAGGCAGCAATCAGGTTTAAGAGAGTGAGTGTCCAAACAGCTGAAACACTAAGCAGCTAAGAGAAACTCTCTCGATTCAACAGTGGACGTAACTAGAGCATTGGTCATTCGCCTTCTGTGACGTCATCATATTTTCCCGCCTTTTTCTGGGATTCAAAATGGATTCGGTGGCCGAGGGCTCTTCAAGATGATTTCCGTCTATGTGTCATGTTGAATTCATTTGATGATAATTATTAATCAAATGTTGCTAAAAATCTAATTTGGCAAAGCAACAATGAGATGAGGCATCGTCTATTTGAGCACACATTGTATTAAATAATCTTCCTTTTCCGAAATCTGTTACATGAAAACTGTTCTGGACTTTCAATTTTCAATTTTGAAAAAAAATGGAAAACAAGATTTCTTTTTCGTATTCTTTCTCTTCTTTCCCTTCATCTCATTTATCTTTTCTTTTCTTCTTCCTTCTTTTCTCTTTTCTTCCCCTCCTCCCAATCCCCCTTCTCTCCCTTCTCCTCCTCCTCCTCCCCATCCCCTTGACTTCCTCCTCTTCCTCCTAATCCTACTTCTCTATCTACTTCTCCTCATCCTTCACCCACTCCCACTCCTCCTCCTCCTCCTTCTCCCCTCCCTCCTCCTCCTCTTCCACCACCTCCTTCTCACTACCACCTCCTCCTCTTCCACCACCTCCTTCTCCTCCACCACCACCTCCCTCCTCTTCTTCTCCACCTCCTTCTCCTCCACCACCACCTCCTCTCCTCTTCACCACCTCCTCCTCCTCTTCCATCACCACCTCCTCTCCTCTTCCACCACCTCCTCCTCCTCCTTCCACCACCTCCTCCACTCTTCCACACCACCTCCTCCTCCTCCTCTTCCACCACCTCCTCCTCCTCTTCCACTCCTCCTCCTCTTCCACCACCTCCTCCTCCACCACCTCCTCCTCTTCCACCACCTCCTCCTCACCACCTCCTCCTCCTCTTCCACCACCTCCTCCTCCTCTTCCACCACCTCCTCCTCCTCTTCCACCACCACCTCCTCCTCCTCTTCCACCACTCCTCCTCCTCTCCACCACCTCCTCTCCTCTTCTCCTCCACCACCACTCCTCCTCCTCTTCCACCACCTCCTCCTCCTCTTCCACCACCTCCTCCTCTCTCTTCCACCACCACCTCCTCCGTCTCCCACACCTCCTCCTCCTCTTCTCCACTCCTCCTCCTCTTCCACCTCCTTCTCCTCTTCCTCCTCCTCTCCACCACCTCCTCCTCTTCTCCACCACCTCCTACCATCCACCCCTCCCCCTCTCCCCTCCTCCTCCCACTTCTCTATCTCCATCTACGGTCGCGTGACAGGTGAGGCAGTGATCGGGTTTAAGATAGTGAGTGTCCAAACACCTTTTGATCACCTTCTTTAACAAGTCATGGACCCCAGAACAAGGTCACACGTGTTACTCGCTTTTGTGTAGTTCGGTGTGTATCTGCAGACATTTTTTTAAAAGTTCCTAAGGGAAAAATTGAATAAACTGATAAGGATTTTTTTTTCTAACATATCCTTAACACAGATTCAATGTCGGAAATAGGCGTCATGAGCTGAAAGGATAACTTAAGTGATTTCTGGTAACGTTAGGAAGTTACATGTGTAAAAAATGAACAGGAAATTAATTTATGTGTAAAAGGAACTTCAGGAAATTAAGTTATGTGTAAAAAGAACTTCAGGAAATTACGTTTGAGGATTTTGAGATTCGCACAAGATGCCCAAAAAACGGTGTCTGAATGCATGCTTTGGAGAGGATAACCAAAAACAAACAAACCAAAAACGCGGAAGATCTTGCAGCATCTGGGCAATCGAACGCAGTTGGGGTGAAGCACGTTGCGACGAAAAATACACGATTAGAAGTTAACGAATAGAATTATATATGAAAATCAAATAAAATGGAGTCGGGTGAAGTTGTAGACAAAGAGAAATAGCTAATCCAAGAAGGGGAAAAGAGAAACGAATATAGAAATACTTAGAATAAGATAAATAGATAAATAAAAAAGAAGGGTAAAAGAGAAACGAATATAGAAGTACTTAAAGTAAAAATAAATAGACAAACAAAAAAGACTAATTAGCCTAACATAATCTTTCTAGTTCAGCAGCGCCTTCTTCAATAGACACAATTACGTTTCCTTTCTTCAAAAGTGAGTTATAAGGAATATTTCTAGCCATATATACAGGTTAATTAAGGTCCGTCCTGTGACATATGACCCGTCTAACAAGGATATGAAAATCCCCCATCTCCATTGACCTGTCTTGCCAATTATCGTACTTGCTAATTATCGTAATTTTCGTGTGAATTATGGCAGTGTAAGTCTATAATTTTGGTGTAAAATTATAGACTGTTACAGATAGATGAGTGACGTATGGATAGACCAATTGGTCGATAAGAAAAGACAATGAGAGAGAGAAGAGACAGGGAGATGAGAGAATAGACTGAAGAGGGGAGAACGACGATAGAGAGAATAAGGAGAGATACAGAAAAGTGAGAAATATAAAAAAAAAACAGATAAATTTTTAAGGAATGCGAGAAAATAAGTCGTAGGAATAAAATGGATTAGGGAAAACGAAGAGAGAGAATAAAAAAGAGATTAGGCGAGGTACAAGGAGAAGAGAGATACAAAGAGAAATCAAAGGTCGATATCTATTTGGTAGAGAGTGAGAACGTACGAAAATATGAGAATTGGATAACAGACAACCAGCATGAAAACAGCATCAGCACAAGGAACAAACAAATCCAAAACATACACAGAATATACTCAATAAAAGAAATAATAACAGTGAAACACAGCATTTCATAATAACAATTAAAAAAGGAAATAATGACAATGTATCTATAATGATAATATACAAAAATGGTGATGAAATACAACATTCATTGCAGAACCGTTATCATACATACAGACTCTCCGCCACACACTGTCCAGCAAAGTGTAAGCTTGGAGTGCTCTCGCATGCAAAGTCGCTCCCAATCCTCCTTGTGCGGACATGTGTATGTAGATTACGTGTGCGCGTGCTCTTTGCCGACATCTTGGGATTAAAAGAACTTCTCTCTTCCCCCCCCCCTCCCCCCCGCCCTGAGAATAAACGAATACCCCCTCCACCCTCTTTCACCCCGGCCTCTCTCCCGTCCCTCCCTCCCCTTCCCTTCCCATCCGTGTCTTTCCCCAACCCTTCTTCTTCACACCTCCCTCCCTACCTCTCCTCCTCCTACCACCTTCACTCTGACCCTCCTACACCCTCCTCCTCCCCCCTACCTCTCCTAACGCCTCCCGCTCCTGCCTCCCTCCCTCCTACCCGTGTCTCTCCCTCTCCCCCCCCCTCCCCTGCTCACCTCCTTCCTTCCCCTTCCCCCCATGTCCCTCCCCCCCCCTCCAGTCAACTCCCACCTCTTTCCTTCTCCTCCCCTCCCTCCTGTGTACCTCCCCCTACCCCACCACTCCTCCCCGCCGACCTCATGTGACCTGATTCCACAAGGTTTTACTGTCATCGGCGTTTTCAAAAGGAACTGCAGGATGACAAAGGTTTTTTTTATTTGTTGATTTTTTCAGAGAGAGAGAGAGAGAGAGAGAGAGAGCGAGAAGAAAGAAGCGTCAAAATTTTGATTTATGTAATAGTTTTCTTTTCATTATTTATTTATCTATTATTATTATTATTTTTTAGGGGTATTTTTATTTATTATCATTTTTTTGAGGGGGTTGATGAATTAGTGATGCATCTCTCATTATTCACTACGTATTGTATCTTAGAACCGTATACATTGTGACAAATTTGTAGAAAAAGTATGAAAGGAATAGGCATCTTCACTATACTAGAGAGGTATTTGACCGGTTTCGAATATATCTCCGTTAGAAATATATATGTATATCTGACGGAGATATATTTGAAACCGTTTAAAAACATCTCTGGTATTGTGTTGTTTTTCATTTTCGTTGCATCTTAGTGTTTACGTTCTACTTTTACGTTTCTTATCGTTTTATTCTTTATCATCATACTTACTATTACAGCTTGTCATACATGCACACACACACACACACACACACGCACACGCACACACACACATACACACACACACACAGATACACACACACACACACACACACACACACACACACACACACACACACACACCCCCCCCCCCCACACACACAGATACACACACACACACTCACAGACACACACACACACACACAATTGCTATTATCATCATCATATTCATCCTCACCCTCATTATCATCAGTATTAATATAATTATTGTTGTTTTTGTTATAATAATTTTCATCCTTATTATTATTGTCATTATCACTATTTTCATTATTATCATTATTATTATTGTCATTATCAATATTTTCATTATTATCATTATTATTATTGTCATTATCACTATTTTCATTATTATCATAACTATTATCATTATTATTTATATTGTTTTATCATCATTATTATTTACGTTGT
This sequence comes from Penaeus vannamei, assembly GCF_003789085.1. Lineage (NCBI taxonomy): Eukaryota > Metazoa > Arthropoda > Malacostraca > Decapoda > Penaeidae > Penaeus > Penaeus vannamei. The sequence continues at coordinate 443,359 of NW_020868629.1, read as the reverse complement.
TTTATTGTTATTCATTATTATGGTGATTTTTATTATCATTATTGTTATTATATTTTTTATCATTGTTGTTGTTGTTGTTCTTGTTGCTGTTATTAATAATATTATTATCATTATTGTTGTCGTTGTTGTTATTATTATCATAATTACCATCATCATTATTACTATTGTTTTTTTTGTTACTGTTGTTGTTATTAGTATTACTATCATTACCATCATCATCATCATTGTTATTCTTACTGTCATCATAGCAATGATAATCATTAGTGTCATTACTTTTGTCATTATTCCCATTTCTCTATTCTTTCTTCTAATTTATTTTTCTCTTCTCTCCATTTCATTCCTTTTCTTCTTTTTCTCAGTTTTCTTCGCTTTCTTTTTCATTCTCTCGTTGTAATTATTACCATCATTATCATTATCCTTATTAATATAATTATTATCATCAATAATATAATGATAATAGTGATATTGTTATTGTTATTATTATAATTATTCTTATTACTGTTATTATGAGTATCATTATCTTCATGATATTATTATCATTATAATCATCAATCATCATTATCATTATCATCATCATCATCATCATCATCATCATATCATTATAATTATTATTATTATTATTATTATTATTATTATTATATTATTATTATTATTATCATCATCATTAATATTACTACTTTAATTATCGTCATTGTTACTACTTTTATTATCATCATAATTATTATCATACTTATTAACATTATTATTTTCATTATCATCAACATCATCTTCCTTATTTTTACATCAATTTACTTATTCTATGTATCTTGACTATTCCTTTTCCTTAATGTTTTAATTACTCTCTAAATTACATCATTGTTATCATAATAATCATTACTGTTACTAAGATCACAATTATTAGTAGTAGTACTATCATTATTACTATTACCTTTTGAAATAGTAATGATTATCATATTTCTCATAAAATTTTAATGTCATAAATGTAGAATTGAGAAGAATAAAAATAAATAACTTAGTGGTACATATTACTGAAAATTCTATTACGTTTCAGTGAGAATTGACTTCGAGATGATGGATATGTAATATTGAAATTCTGTAATTTAATTTTTCTCGACAATACCATACTGCGTCATGTCTCAGAAAAAAAAAGAAATTGGCAACTCACCCGGACTCTTCTTGTACACGATTCTCGAAGTATTTCTTATAATAAGATTTATAGATAAACAAATAGATAAATAATAAACGTGGCAATGAGTACGGCAGTTTCCAATCAAAAAGAGCATATTAAGATTTGAAATACCAAACATAAGTACGACAAGTCTGTTAAGATCGTGCCCGACCAAATGAATAATCATACATACATAACATGCTTGTAGGCTACATAGCGACCTCCGTGACAGTACAGTGCTAGCGTGTCGGTCTGTCATCCATAGGTCGGCGATTCGTGAAAAGTTGCAACAGTTGCAATTATCGCCTGGAGGTTGCCGCTGCGTCTGGGTACCACGGTGGGTTAAGGACCAAAATCTGTCGTGTCAGCACTTATTTCTACTCGTTAATCGGCATTAATCGGTACAGCCCGAGCTCCCGTCACATCCCGGACGAGGCGACGCAGAAATGATTGCATTTCTGTCTCTTTGATTAATGGATTTCTAGACTGAATGGTATGTATCTATTTCGGTGTATGTCGATGCCAGTTTTATGAATGTTCATTAAGTGGAACCTCGCGCAAATTTAACAAACCGACCAGTTAATTATTTTCTTAAAAAAAAAAGATTAGAACCGATGTATGTCATTATCCTTGTTCGTTTTGTTATTATTGTTATATTCTAATGGAGAATGATATTTTTGTTTTATTATCAAAATTGTCGGTATTATCATTAGCAAATTTCTGATTATTAGTATTGATACCGTCATTATCTTTGTCACCATCAATATCATTATTAGAAGTAATCGTATCAGTATCAAATTAGCTTTTGTTATCATTTCGATCATTATTATTATTACTATTATCATCATTATCCTTATCATCATCATTATTATTATTATTATTATTATTATTATTATTATTATTATTATTATTATTATTAATTATTTTAATTATTATTATTATTATTATTATTATTATTATTATTATATTATTGTTACTTTTTATTATATTATTACATTATTATTCATTATTATTATTATAACAATTAATGATAATAATAATAATATAATAATAATAATAATAATAATAATAATAATAATAATAATAATAATTTCATTATCATTATCATTATGTAGTTTATAATGAAGTTCATTTTAAAGGAAACATTTCTGAATCTGTTAATTCATGTGGATCCTGCATTGTAGCAGTATTAATGATAAAAATAATGTAATAAATGTGCTTTGCTTATTTTTCAGAATATGTAGTAATAATTATCGATAATTATGATATCAAATGCCTTAGAAACTAGTTTTTGTAATAATGAGATAACAGTTGTCAGATGCAAAAGATGTTGACCCGGCGGACTCTAACTGGGATTTCGGTGAAGGTGAGACGCACGGGCTTGTGGTATTTGTTTTTAATTAGATTTAACTCTGTTTAGCATCGTTGAAGTAATAGAATTCAAGCATGATTATTTAAGGTTAAAAACAAAGTGTGATATAGATTGATTTGGGTATTTTTAAGGATTTATGTGCCTTGAATGTGGTCCGGTAGTGTGTGACGTCCAATTTGTTTTTTTTCCGTTTCTCTGTCAGAATTAATGGATTTTCATTTACCATCATTGATAAATCCTTGTCTTGCACATTCTTAATTTAAGGCGTCCGCTTAATGACAAGGTGTATTTTGTGTTTAAACCCAATGAATAACTTAACTAACGGATATTAACATATGTATTATTCATTGGCCTTTGTCGGATAGCATTGTGTATTTTTTGATAATAATATATCCTGTATTAGTGTTTAATATTTAGCACAATCTTACTGCATCATTGAATGAATTATTTATCCGATTAATTACTTTCTTTTGAATGATACAACCTTAATAAACTATCAGTCTTGTGAAAACAAAAGAATAATAAAATGAGATTATTGGAGTTTGTGAAAGCTATTTTAATTTTTAAGTTAACTCTAGTGAGCAATTAAAAATGTGAATAACTCAGAGTATTAGTGCAGATAAATGTTTTGTTGAATGAACTTAATGTCCTGTTGAAACAAGCTGAAATTTATCTCTTTGCACTAACATAAAATCATAAAAGTCATGCTAGTTAATGAAAGTTAAGTGAAGGATAATAACCAATTAGAAATCTTTAAACACTCGAAGAATAATGGAAGTTAACCTTTTTAAGTTGTGTTTTTAAGGAAAGAAATAGTAACTCTGATAATAAAATTTTAAACATACAGTATTAAGATTTAAACTTAACGTTAGAAAATTATGATTCATTTTGCTCTTACATTTTTTGACAAATCCCCTAGATGAATGAATAATAATTCTCACTAAGAGAAAGATAAACATAAGATTAAAGTAATCATTTTTTACTATTAGTATGTAGTTGTTTTATTATTATCATTATCATCATTATTATTGTTATTATTATTGTTATTATTCTTATTCTTATTCTTATTCTTACCATTATCATTATCATTATTATTATTATTATTATTATCCTCATCATTATCATGACTAATATTGTTTTCATCACTATAATTATTATCATTGATCTATCACTAGTATTTACTTTTTATTATCATTAATATCCAAATTACTGTTATGTTTATGACCCTTATTGTGATCATCATTTTTATTATCCTCATTATTTTTATTATTGTTAACATTATTATCATAATTATTATTATTGTTGTTTCTGTTGTCATTATTATAATGATTATTATTATTACAATCATTATCATTATTTTCATTAATATTATGATCAATTATGAGTATAATGTTTTTCATGATTATCATTTCTGTTCACATTCATAAGATTATTATTGTAGTGTTTATTCTTTTATTAACATTACCATCATATTTTATTTTATAGTTATGGCAAATTCTCATTAACTGAGTATGTTTCAAACTTATTTCCCGTTTATTATTCCATGTGACTGCGGAGTTGAAGTCGCCGAATTGTGTTGCTTAATGGGAAGACAGTTGAAACCATAAATGTTAAAGAATGAGACATTCACACGCGGGCGCTCACAGGCTTATTATTACGAATCTATTAGAATATTATTCTGATTCCATCATTATCATGATTCTTACTATTATTCTTATCCTTTATCTTTGTTTTCATAATTTTTGATGACTTTTGGCAATAGTCGAACTAAGCTCCGCCCCTTTGCATCAATTATTGCAATTATTTTTAATTCTTATTATCATTTTATTACCATTAATTGTGCTTGTTATTCCTATACCATATTCAAAGAGAATATACTGAGAAAGAATGATCATCATATAACGCATTGATTGACAGGAGTGAAATTGACTTAAAAGGTTACATCGGGTTTGGCCAATGAGGGTGCGCTGGAAGATGCCAGATGTAGGTAGATAAATAATTATTCATATAATTTATTCGATGTGTGATTAATAGAAATTATATATATATATATATATATATATATATATATATATATATATATATAATATATATATATATATATTATATATATATATATATATATGTATATATATATATATATATTAAATACGTTTTACAGTATCCTGAGTCATGTCATTATCATTACCACTATCATTGTCATCACCATGATCATCAACATCATCACCACCATCACTATCCCCTTTCACCACCATCATCATCCTCATCCCCATCACCATCATTTTTTACATCCCCATAAATTATCACGCTATCCCTCTCCCCCACGCTAATGAGTCACCGATACATGAGTGATAATGAGAATCTGGGATTATGAGTTTCCATACATAACATATGCGTCATGTGAGGAACTGATGTCGGTTTCAACTGCGTGTCGCGTTTTCTAGATGTAAAGGGAAAGAAGGAGGAGGAAGAGGAGAGAGAGGAGGGAGGAAGGAGGATAAAGGAAAAGGAAGAGGAAGAAGAAAGAAGGAAGGAGGGAACATGAAGGAAAGAGGAGAAGAAGGAGGAGAGAGAAGGAGGAAAGTGGAGAGGAAGGAGAGGAAGTGAAGATGGAGAAGGAAGAGAGGAAGAAGATAAAAGAAGGAGGAGAGGAAGAAAAGAAGGAGGAGAAAGAAGGAAAGAAAAGGAAAATGAGGAGGAAAGTGGAGAGGGAGAAAATAGACGAAGAGCAGAAAATGAAACTACTATTTAATTAGTTATTTATTTTGAACTGAAGGCGTCTTACGTGTGTGTTGTCTGTGTGCTTGTATGTGTATTTGTTTACCTTTCACTGTTGGTGAAATTATGATCCTAGAAATATAATTTTTTTCAACTATATGTTCTAGATCACTAAGTAGCTTTCTCTTGATGCATGGGATAATTATATTCATTCGATTAAATACTGATGAAATTACTTATGTGTGCATGGGTATCTGTTTGCGTAGTGATATGTATGTATATTTTGATTCGATAGGAAATGTGTACATGTAAAGTGAGGAGAATATTTGTAAACACAAATAATTGATGGTTTTGATTAGTTACATGTCCTTTATCTATATTATTTATTCACTGACATTACATGTATTATGATTTTATTTCTTTTATTTGATTTTGCATGTTATTTGTTTTCTTTTCTATATTTATTTTTTTCTTCATCTCTCTCTCTTTCCCTCCCTCCTTTCTCTCTCTCTCAATCTCTTTTTCTCTCTTCGCATGATTTAAGAGAGCTAAGTTTATGGCATTTTGAGTCATGCACCGCCTGTTATTCATCGACTTTGAAGAAATGACGAATAAACTAATATCAGCGCTTTTACCATACATTGCTTCTTCTGGCTTCTCTATGCCTTGAGGCAGCAATATGTATGTCCTTCTCTCCTTCCCTTTTCTTGTTTTGTTTACTTGTTTAAGCCTGAATCCTTAACCTATTTCTGTGTTTGCGCTTTCTAATATTTTGATTACCTTATCCAATTTGGTGATATGATGGAAGTGAATGCGAGAACTAATGCATATGCAATACACATTTATACTACTTCAGGCATATCTCGGATGGCATGGAAAAGCTAGTGTGTTTTAGCTTAATTTTCCGAGTGAAGACTTCGTGTGATATATATTGAAACTTAAAAAAAAGGATAAAAGCTGTGGTGACTCTGCTTATTACTTTTTATCACACTTTGCTATCAAGAAAGCTGCTTTTTGTTGCTTGAATTCATGGACGCCGCTGAGATACACACCTGTACGCACCTAAATCATTCTCATATGTCTGGAATTCCTCAGATAAAAAGACAAAAAAAAAAAAAAAAAGTTATGCGTCACCAACATGCCTTTTGGAAACTGCAACTAATGCCGACTCTCCGCTTCTGATATGTTCTACATATGCAAATACTTCTATAATCGGTGTTCATCATCTACTGAGGTTATGCTTGGCTGCACGCCTGTGGAAAGAAAGTCGAATGCCCTTCACTGCACCAGCTTTTTTGATTGCCGTTGGAAGCGGATGTCGGGTGGCGCTAGCTTTGCCCAAGTCCTGCTTCATGAATTCTGAAATTGCTCCTGCTTCCGCTGCCTTTTCTGCCTGCTACGCTCGCTTGGTAGGACAAGTTGACTGCTCAGCAGATGACCTGCAAGATTCTCTTCTGTGTTTCAGGAAGAGATTGTGTTTGGGGTGCTCACCTGTGACCTGAAACTGAGATGAAAGATGTCTGACGGCACGTCACACCCCATCACCCACCTGCCAAGATTGAGATGAGCGAGGGGAGAGATATATGCGGAGCCATTTCTGCCTGAGTGGGTTAGGAAGATCCTCGTGTCCGCCAAATTGTCTATCAGGCGACGATATCCAAGGAAAAAGTAACGGATCTACTGCTGACATTGCTGACAGAGGAACTTTCACAGTTGATCGAACAGATATTCCCTGGATATGCTGAAGGATTAGAGGAGGGGGGCGCTGGTGCACTTGTTACAACCCAACAAGGTGGTGACAATACATTAGCTTTCCTGAAGAACAGCCTAAGCCTTCCGAGTCCTTTGGTGGCCGATGCTGGGGGCTACTAAAAGTCTCCATCCCATTCAGAAGACATTCACACGTCAACCTTTGTTGTTTACCACTAGGGGTTCCTGCACAATTATCTGAATGGACAACACACACTGTGATATTTGAGACTGAGGGCACGGACGAGGCTGTAGAGATTAAATCTGCTGAAGACAACCACGATAACTTGGATGATAAAGAGCAGACCCCAAAGGTAACCTGCCAGTACAGTATAAAACACCTGAGGATAATAACTACCTGGCATCTTTTTTGAACTCATCGTTATCCCGTTATCATCATTTAATGCAGAACGATAGGAAACTGATAAAGATCCCGAGTATAAATACTTGCAAGATACCTCCAGCTGGGGGAAATCAGAAAGGCGCAGATCAGGCTTCCATTCTGGCAGTCACAGGCAGAAATCATTTACCATGTCAGTGCCGGAAATAAAAGTCACTGATTCACCAGACAATGAGCTCATGGATTATGAAGAGGATGCAACCAGTCACCAGTCCCGAAGATATAGTGATGTACGGAGAAGGTCAAGCAGCTCTTCACCACATCGACCACAGTTCCGCCAGTCAATTCCAGACATTCAGATCCAAACCGTAGATACGGATGACCATCAAAGAGTACCAGAATATGAGACACAAGAATACTCAGACAATGTTTTTGACGATTCTCAGAATGAAGAATTCTTCAGTATCGATGCAGAAGGCAGGTCAAGGCGCAAGTCCCATGAAGAGACCTCGTCAGATTCTCAGGGAAGATATCTCACAGAAATTCTCAATACCAAGAGTCGGAGGTCCTTCAGTGACAGTTCACCAGAGAGGTATGGTCGAAGAAAGTCAGTTGCTGAACTAACACCTGAGATGAAAGCCCGCATATCTGTGTTTGAAGAAATAACAGACTTCCAGACAGATATGGCTGTCCCTAGTCACCTGACTGATGTAGAGGTCAGGAGAGTCAATGTTGAATATGGTCATGATCAGGATATCGAGATGAGCAATGATGAAGTGTTCAGCTCTAGCAGCAAAGGCTCTTCCCGACGATCGTCCACACATGGGGATGGTCTTGAAAGGCGAAAGTCAATCAAGGACAAGATTCTAGACATAGAGCGAAGAAAATCTCTCCGAGATGAATCTGTTGATATACCAGACGAGTATTTAGAAGTAAACCCAGCATCAGGAGGAAAACGACCAAGACCTGAGGAAGAAATGTTTCTTATAGAACGTAGAAGGTCAACAGGAGGTGAGCTGTTGGACATTAAACGCAGAAAGTCAACAAGAGAAGATGATCTAGGAAATTTAGAAAGGAGGAAGAGTAAGGATGAAAGTGCAGAAAGAAAGTTAAGCAGAGGCGAGATCCAAGATATAAACAGAAGAAGATCATCCACCAAAGGTGAATTGCAGGAGAAGGATAGGAGGATGAGCAAAGAAGAAATCATGACCTCTAAACGTAGAAGATCAACACGTGCTGAATTACAAGAATTAGAAAGAGAAAGACTCAGCAAAGTTGAAATGCAACTCAAGAGGAGGAAGTCATCCCATGGTAGTTCTCATGATGCAGATGGTAGCAGTCGTCGCGAAAGTGTAAATTCTGAAGATCCAAATATTCAGGCAGCTCTGAAAAGCCAGCTGGGGACTCTCCTATTGCTCCCAGAAGCAGGCAATGCAGAAGACTTATCTCATAATTTTGAGACCTTTAGGGAAACAACAGAAGAAACAATTACTCCTGCAGTTATGGCCCGAAGCTTCAGTGAGCTGGAGGCTTCAGAGGGAGTAGAGGATGCAGAATTAGAAGAACAATATTTGAGGGCCATATCTCCCTACCTGAAGTATCGCAAATCCATCAGTGAATTGGAACCTTACATGCAGTTTCAAGATAAAGCTAGTGAAATGAAACCTAAAATTCAAGCTCAACTGTCAGTCACCAGTGAAAGTCATAATGGTGAGGAAGGTTCATTAACAAGACAAGATACTGAGATGCGTAAATCAAGCATGAATTCTGAGCATAATGACGTAACTTCAGGTAGTGAAACTGAGTCGGATTTAGATGTGAAGTGGGAGGTTAATGAAACAGATAATTCTCAGCCTGTCATTGATATTGTGCCAGGCATAGGTAGACGAGAGTCCTCTGGAAGCAGAACGTCTAGAGGTGACCCAGAACTTGTCAACTACCAGACAGTAAATGCAAATGCTGGAAGTGGAGAGCGAGTATCTCGTAGTAATTCTCTTCGCAGGCGCAGCTCAATACCAGTGGTTGATGTAGACCCAGAACTACAAGCTCGTAGATCACAGCGATATCTGGAAATTGCAAGCCAGCAAACCGAGGGACTCTCCAGGGATAAAGTTGATGGGTCTGGAATATCTTCTTCAGATGCAATTTCACAGAATTCCTCGCCAGATGTTGAGGAACCGAGCTCTCAAATGTCTAACACTAAGGGTCGTAAGCCATCATCTGCACCATCAGAGGATCAAAGTGTTGAAATATCAAGAAATTATCTGGAAACCAATGACAAAGATGATGAAATCATCAACACAAATCCTAACAACCAGTCGAATCTTGATATTGAATGGAACTTTGATAAGCCTGTTACAGTTCGTAGGCTTTCCAACATTCCTCTAGATGAGGATGAATATATGACCAACAGGTCGAGTGGACCTAAATATCTAAATGTGCAAAGTGAGGAGGCCCTGGGAGGAAGTGAAATTACCGAGAGGAGAAAGTCCATCAGTGATGTGTTCCCTGAGATTGACTTCCGAAGATCAAGCAGCATTGGAGCAACACTCGATACAATTAACGGTGAAAGTGAGGCAGATATAATGCAAGATGAAGTTTCCACTACCAAGAACTCTTCCCACTCAGTGGCAGAAGTTCAGTCATCAGTGTTCTCTTTACCTGACCTGAACACTTTCATGACAGCACCAAGACCAGAAATGAATTCCGAGAACCAACGTCGCAGAAGTTCAGTTTCTAACTTATCACATGGTGGTCGAAGCCGAAAAAGTTCTGTTTCAGACCATTCACCTCAGGCAAGAAGTCGCAAAAGTTCTCAGTCCAATCTGTCAGCTGATATGAAAAACGTATCACCAGAAACACATAGTCGCAAAAGTTCTGTTTCAGACCAGTCAGCTGAGAACCAAAACCTTGGAGGCTCAGTCTCACCCAATGTGCTAAGTCGTAGAAATTCATCACTGTCACCACAGAGACGCAGGAGCACAGTTGGTGGCGAGTTTTTGTTCACACAGCCTCGCAAATCAATTGCAGAACTAACTCCAGCCATGTTAGCCAAAATATCAAAGTTTGAAACTGTAGCAGACGACTCACCTATAACTGCTGAAACACAAGATCCCGATTTCCAAACAGATAAGTCACCAGCCATGAATATGCCGGACATCCAGATCCAGACACCAAGTAGTGAGTCTGATAATGAAGATGAGTATGGACAAGATCCAAGTTTTTCACATGGGGTGGCCATACATGAGGAGTCTTCTGACATGGATTATCACAACATACCAAGGGAAAGGGCTAGACAGCTGTCGATTGATGAAGAACTGATGATATTAGAACGGAGATTGTCACAGACTGGAGATTTTCCAGTTGTTGGTGAAAGTACAGACTTCAAAAGACGTAGATCTGCAGCAAGTGAGACGCCAGATATTAAGAGAAGGAAGTCAAGTATATCTCGAAGTATGGGAGAGGAGGATGACATAAGTACAGGGGAAATATTACACTTGGAGCAGAGAAGACTTACAAGACACGAAATTCCTGAAGTATCTGACATGGAAAGCCTAGGATCAGATCGTCGAGGTTCTACACTAAGTAACATCTCAACCTCTGTGCATCGAGGTTCTGCTGTGAGGAACATATCAGATTATGAACGGCGAGGTTCAGCCGTGAGTAACATCTCAGCTTCCGAAAGGCGAGGGTCAGCTGTGAGTAATATTTCAGCCTCTGAACGGCGAGGTTCTACCAAGAGTAACATCGCTTCTGAACGGCGTGGTTCTTCTGTAAGTAACATCTCGACTTCTGAAAGGCGAGGTTCTTCTGTGAGTAACATCTCGGCTTCTGAAAGGCGAGGTTCTGCTGTGAGTAACTCTGAGAGGCGAGGTTCTTCTGTAAGTAACATCTCGACTTCTGAAAGGCGAGGTTCTTCTGTTAGTAACATCTCGGCTTCTGAAAGGCGAGGTTCTGCTGTGAGTAACATCTCTACTTCTGAACGACGAGGTTCTGTCATGCATAACATCTCAGCTTCCGAAAGGCGAGGGTCAGCTGTGAGTAATATTTCAGCCTCTGAACGGCGAGGTTCTACCAAGAGTAACATCGCTTCTGAACGGCGAGGTTCTTCTTAATAACATCTCGACTTCTGAAAGGCGAGGTTCTTCTGTGAGTAACATCTCGGCTTCTGAAAGGCGAGGTTCTGCTGTAAGTAATTCTGAAAGGCGAGGTTCTGCTGTGAGTAACTCTGAAAGGCGCTTCTGTGAGTAACTCTGAGAGGCGAGGTTCTGCTGTGAGTAACTCTGAGAGGCGAGGTTCTGCTGTGAGTAACATCTCGGCTTCTGAAAGGCGAGGTTCTTCTGTGAGTAATCTCTCAGCCTCTGAACGGCGTGGTTCTGCCGTAAGTAATATCTCTGAAAGAGAACGTCGTGGCTCAGCTAAAAGTGCTACTTCAGGCAGGAAACGTCAAGGCTCTGCTACAAGTGACATCAGCAAGCAACGTCGAGGCTCAGCCAGAAGTGATGTTTCTGATAAAAAACGTCGAGATTCTGCTAAAAGTGACGTTTCTAATAAGCAACGCCGAAGTTCAGCTAAAAGTGACGTCTCAGCTAAGAAACGTCGGAGCTCTGCCAGAAGTGACGTATCTGAAGTGCAACGTCGAGGCTCTGCCGTAAGTAACAGTTCTGCTAGAAGTGAAGAGATTGATGTAGAAGGTGAGTATTATGATGATGAGCACTATGAAGAAGGGGAATATATTGGTGAAGATGAAGAATATTATGAAGAGGAAGCTGTAGGAGACCAGGATGAGGAATATTTTGAAGAGGAAGAAGAGGTAGAAGGCGAAGAGGAATATGTAGAAGACGAAGATGGTGAATACTATGAAGAAGGTGAAGTCGAAGAAGAGGAAGAATATTACGAAGAAGAGGCTGAAGCAGAAGAAGGTGAAGAATATTATGAAGAAGTAGAAGCGGAGGAAGGTGAAGAGTATTATGAAGAAGGTGAAGTGGAGGAAGGTGAAGAGTATTATGAAGAAGAGGCAGAAGCAGAGGAAGGTGAAGAGTATTATGAAGAAGAAGGTGAAGTGAGAAGAAGAGTATTATGAAGAAGAGGCAGAAGCAGAGGAAGGTGAAGAATATTATGAAGAAGGTGAAGGGTATTATGAAGAAGAGGGCGAAGCAGAAGAAATAAATGAATACTATGAAGAAGGTGAAGTAGAGGAAGGTGATGAAGAGGGTGAAGTAGAAGAGGCAGAAGACTATTATGAAGAGGAAGGTGAAGCAGAAGTGGACGAGGACCATGAACGAGATGATGATCAGCCTGATGAAGATCACGGACATGGTCAAGCTGCTCAAGTCAGTGATTCTGATGAAAATGTTAAAGACACAGAGAGTCAGGAGACTAAATATCATAAGGAAGAAGCTGATGAGGATGATTTAGAGTACGCACGGCCTCTTACACCAGACAGGAGATACTTAGAATCACTTAGTGACTCACAGGAAGTGAGTGAAATTCCACACGATCAATCAGAGAACCTAACCAAGGAAGAAGATGAACGGTATCTGAGTGCAGCTTCTCCTTATTTGAATTATCGTAAGTCAATAAGTGAGCTGGAACCTTACCTCGATTTCAAGAAAGAGGTTAGTGACCTTAAACCTGAAATCCAGGCTCAGTTTTTGAGTAGTCATGAAAATGGCCATGATGAAGAACAAAGCCAAGCGCACAGAAAATCGATAGAATATGCAGAATCTGGTAGTCGTCGGGTTTCACAGACCTCACTCTCAGAAAGGAGAGCCTCCAAAAGTTCGAGAGGAGCAACACCAGACATAGAAATTAAGCCCCAGGAGCTACCCACAGTTGAGATTCACGACCCAAGCACTGACTCAGATACAGAAGGGGCAGCGACACTGAATATTCCCAAACCACAAGAACCTAGAAAATCGATTGGAGCTGATGTCTTGCAATTTCTGTTGAGGAGATTCAGTAGTCAGCCTATACCAGACCATCAAAACCTACCAAATGAGGACAGGGAAAATTCAGAGCCACAAACTGAACAGCATGACGAAAAACGCAAATCAGTTCAGTACAACAGTTCAGACAGCGAAACAATTCAAGAAATGGTAGGTGATGCAGGCCGACGAAAGAGCAGTGCAGTGAATCCGGAACTTCTTGCCTCTGGGCTGATCGAGGAACTTGAAAATCGGAGAAAGAAAAGCCTTAGTGAAAATCAACTGGGAGATGCTGAGGCATATCATTCTCTCCCTGAAGATGAGCAAGACACAGGAAACCAGGTATTGGAAGGGGAATGGAAACCTCAGCCACTTCCTCGTACGTCTTTCAGCCATGGAGAACAACTGGATGAAAACATCAAGGATGCTCATGATGTAGAATCAGATTCACAAGACATTGATATTGAAGTTTATCAAAGACTTGGAGGGGATTCATCGTCATTGTCACCAAGACGCTCAGTAGCAAGCATAGCATCAAATAAATCACCAAGGGCATCTCCTTCCCCAAGGAGTTCAACCACTGGCTTGGATATAGCCGAATCAGAATCCAGGAAATATTCTCATGACTTGTCAACAAATGCCGATTCTCTAGACATACAAGATATACCAAATCTGCGTCGCCGTTCAGTAGTTAGACTTGAACCAGAACTAAACTACCCCACTTCAGATGAGGAAGACACCAATTTAGCAGGAAGTATTGATGGTCTTCAAAGGAAGAAATCCAGTGCTAATTCTGATGCTCTCCAGTCGATTGACCAAAGTGGTTTAGAGGCAATGGTTCGTAGACTGAGCAGTCAACCAATACCTACCCACAAAGGCAGTATTGACCAAATGGAAGGTGAAGAATTACAAAAAGTTATCACAGATCCAGATTACTTATCTCCTCATGATACTTTGGCATTGGAAAAATTAATTGATGAACATTTAAAATCCCCAAGGGGTTCAACAGCTGCTCAAGAAACAACAGAGACAGATCTGGAAACTATAATAATGGAAACCTTGAAATCACCAAGGGGGTCAATCATAGGACCAGGGTCACAAAAAGGCTCACCTGCCTTGTCCCCAAGGGCCTCATCAGCAGGTCTGCAATATAAACTCTCTCCCCGTAATTCTTCTGCAGGTCTGAAAGACCAAGAAACACTAGTGAGAGAGAATCAACCTGAGGTACAAGAAGCTGGAGGTCTCGAAACTGAATATGAACAAAAAGCAGGAGGCCAGCCCCGTCAATCAATTGGAGCAGAGATATTCAACTTCTTAGCTCGTAGGCTTAGTACACAACCAACACCTGAACCTGCTGATGAAAATAGAGATGAGAATACCGAGTCAATTGAAGGATCAACAGTTCTGATTGACTTTCCATCAGTTAAAGAGCCTTCAGTAAGTCTAGGAGTACTGGAATCACCAAGGGGATCAGTTGCAGGGCTGGATGTTGAGATGATACCATCCATTAGGTCTCCAAGAGGCTCATCTGCAGGAATGGATTCAAGAAGGTCATCTAAAGCCTCTTCTGTAGGGCCAGAAAGAGCAAGATCACCAAGAGGATCTTCTGCAGGACTTGAAGCAGAAAGTTCACCAAGAAGCTCAAGGAGATCTTCCAGAGCCTCTTCTGCAGTACCAGAAGTAAGAAGGTCACCAAGAGGCTCAACTGCTGGACTGGAATCAGAAAGGTCACCAAGAGGCTCATCTGCAGGACTTGAAGCAGGAAGATCTCCTAGAGGCTCATCTGTAGGACTGGAAGCAGAAAGGTCACCAAGAGGCTCATCCGCAGGGCTTGAAGCTGAAAGATCCCCGAGAGGATCTTCTGCAGGACTAGAAGCTGAAAAATCACCAAGAAGCTCAAGAAGATCTTCCAGAGCCTCTTCTCCAGTGCCGGAAATAGGAAGGTCACCGAGAGGATCTGTTGGACTCGAATCAGAAAGGTCACCAAGAGGATCTTATGCTGGACTGGAAGCAGAAAGGTCACCAAGAGGCTCATCCGCAGGACTGGAAGCAGAAAGGTCACCAAGAGGCTCATCTGCAGGACTTGAAGCAGAAAGGTCACCAAGAGGATCTTCTGCAGGACTAGAAGCTGAAAAATCACCAAGAAGCTCAAGAAGATCTTCCAGGGCCTCTTCTCCAGTGCCGGAAATAGGAAGGTCACCAAGAGGCTCATCTGCAGGACTGGAAGCACAAAGGTCACCAAGAGGCTCATCCGCAGGGCTTGTAGCAGATTATAGTACTGAGTCAGCTGAAGGCTCTATGGAAGATCTGACTGACATTCCATCAGTCAAAGAACCTTCAGTAAGTCTAGGTGTCCTGGAATCACCAAGGGGGTCGGTTGCAGGGCTGGATGTTGAGACGTTACCATCCGTAAGGTCTCCCAGAGGCTCATCTGCAGGACTGGATTCAAGAAGGTCATCTAAAGCCTCTTCTGTAGGGCCAGAAAGAGCAAGATCTCCTAGAGGATCATCTGCAGGACTTGAAGCAGAAAGGTCACCAAGAGGATCTTCAGCAGGGATAGACTCACGAAGGTCATCTAGAGCCTCTTCTAAAGGACCGGAAAAAGGAAGATCGCCAAGAGGTTCTTCTGCAGGAATGGAAATAGACAGATCTCCAGAAAGGTCTCCAGAAGTATCGGCCGGACCAGAAGCAGAGAGTCAACACCGTCAATCGATTGGAACAGAAATATTCAACTTCTTGGCTCGTAGGCTTAGTACCCAACCAACACCCGAACTTGTTGCAGAAGAAGTTGACTCTAGAGACTCAACCGCAGCAATAGATTCAAGGAGGTCATCTAGTTCCTTTTCTACGGGTCTGGAAAGGGGGAAATCGCCCACGGGCTCTTCTGCAGGACTGGAAGAAAGTATGGATTACGATACAAACTCAGTAGAAGTAAGAGATTTAAATGAGATTCCACAAATGGATGAGTTGTCGGTACGTTTAGGCGTCCTGGAATCACCAAGGGGGTCTATTGCAGGACTGGACACTCAGATAATGCTTTCTGAAAGGTCACCAAGAACCTCCTCTGCAGGGATAGACTCAAGAAGGTCATCTAAATCCTCCGCAGGAACAGAAAAAGGATCACCAAGAGGATCTTCTGCTGGACTGGAGACAGAAAGGTCACCAAGAGGCTCATCTGCAGGACTGGAAGCATCATTCATCTTGTAAGGTCACCAAGAGGCTCATCTGCAGGACTTAAGAGAGGGGATCATCATCTGCAGGACTGGAAGCAGGGTCACTGGACTGGAGCAGAAAGGTCACCAAGAGGCTCATCTGCAGGACTGGAAGCAGTAAGGTCACCAAGAGGCTCATCTGCAGGACTGGAGACAGAAAGGTCACCAAGAGGCTCATCTGCAGGACTGGAAGCAGAAAGGTCACCAAGAGGACTGGAAGCAGTAAGGTCACCAAGAGGCTCATCTGCAGGACTGGAGGCAGAAAGGTCACCAAGAGGCTCATCTGCAGGACTGGAAGCAGAAAGGTCACCAAGAGGATCTTCTGCAGGACTGGACTGGTCACCAAGAGGCTCATCTGCAGACAAGGCAAGGTCACCAAGAGCTCATCTGCAGGACTGGAAGCAGTAAAGGTCACAAGAGGCTCATCTGCAGGACTGGAAGCAGAAGGTCACCAAGAGGCTCATCTGCAGGACTTAAGGTCACCAAGAGGCTCATCTGCAGGACTTAAGGTCACAAGAGGCTCATCTGCAGGACTGAAGTAAGGTCACCAAGGGCTCATCTGCAGGACTTGAAGCAGTAAGGTCACCAAGAGGATCTTCTGCAGGACTAGAAGCAGAAAGGTCACCAAGAGGCTCATCTGCAGGACTGGAAGCAGAAAGGTCACCAAGAGGCTCATCTGCAGGACTGGAAGCAGTAAGGTCACCAAGAGGATCTTCTGCTGGTTTAGAAGCAGAAAGGTCACCAAGAGGCTCATCTGCAGGGCTTGCAGAAAGGTCACCAAGAGGATCTTCTGCAGGACTTGAAACAGAAAGGTCACCAAGAGGTTCATCTGCAGGACTGGAAGCAGAAAGGTCACCAAGAGGCTCATCTGCAGGGCTGGAAGCACAAAGGTCACCAAGAGGCTCATCTGCAGGACTGGAAGTAGAAAGGTCACCAAGAGGCTCATCTGCAGGACTGGAAGCAGAAAGGTCACCAAGAAGCTCATCTACAGGACTAGAATCAGTACGGTCACCAAGGGGCTCTTATGCTGGACTGGAAGCAGAAAGGTCACCAAGAGGCTCATCTGCAGGACTGGAAGCAGTAAGGTCACCAAGAGGCTCATCTGCAGGACTTGAAGCAGAAAGGTCACCAAGAGGCTCATCTGCAGGACTGGAAGCAGAAAGGTCACCAAGAGGCTCATCTGCAGGACTAGAAGCAGAAAGGTCACCAAGAGGCTCTTCTGTTGGACTGGAAGCTGAAAGGTCACCAAGAGGCTCATCTGCAGGAAGAGAATCAAGAAGATCATCTAGAGCCTCTTCTCCAGGACTTGAAAGAGGAATATCACCTATGGAGTCCTCTGTTGGACTAGAACCAGAAAATGAAGATTACGATATTGAATCTGTGGAAGTGAGAGATCTGAATGAGATTCCACAGGTGGAAGAGTTATCAGTACATCTAGGTGTCCTGGAATCACCAAGGGGGTCAGTTGCAGAGCTGGATGTTGAAATGATACCATCCGTAAGGTCTCCCAGAGGCTCATTTGCAGGACTGGATTCAAGAAGGTCATCTAAAGCCTCTTCTGTAGGGCCAGAAAGAGCAAGATCACCAAGAGGATCTTCTGCAGGACTTGAAGCAGAAAGGTCACCAAGAGGCTCCTCTGCAGGACTGGAAGCAGAAAGTTCACCAAGAAGCTCAAGGAGGTCTTCCAGAGCCTCGTCTGCGGTACCAGAAGTAGGAAAGTCACCAAGAGAATCTGTTGGACCTGAAGCAGAAAGGTCACCAAGAGGCTCATCTGCAGGACTGGAAGCAGGAAGGTCACCAAGAGGCTCATCTGCAGGACTGGAAGCAGAAAGGTCACCAAGAGGCTCAGAAAGTCATCTCTGAGAGGACTCATCCGCAGGACTGGAAGCAGTCACCAAGAGGCTCATCTGCAGGACTCAGAAAGGTCACTCTGCTGGACTGGAAGCACAAAGGTCACCAAGAGGCTCATCCGCAGGACTTGTAGCAGATTATAGTACTGAGTCAGCTGAAGGCTCTGTGGAAGATCTGACTGACATTCCATCAGTCAAAGAACCTTCAGTAAGTCTAGGTGTCCTGGAATCACCAAGGGGGTCGGTTGCAGGGCTGGATGTTGAGACGATACCATCCGTAAGGTCTCCCAGAGGCTCATCTGCAGGACTGGATTCAAGAAGGTCATCTAAAGCCTCTTCTGTAGGGCCAGAAAGAGCAAGATCTCCTAGAGGATCATCTGCAGGACTTGAAGCTGAAAGGTCACCAAGAGGCTCATCTGCAGGACTTGAAGCTGAAGTTGCAACTTGAAGTTGAAAGGTCACCAAGAGGATCCTCTGCAGGACTGGAAGCAGAAAGTTCACCAAGAAGCTCAAGGAGATCTTCCAGAGCCTCTTCTGCAGTACCAGAGGTAGGAAGGTCACCAAGAGGCTCATCCGCAGGACTTGAATCAGA
Organism: Penaeus vannamei; assembly: GCF_003789085.1. Classification (NCBI taxonomy): domain Eukaryota; kingdom Metazoa; phylum Arthropoda; class Malacostraca; order Decapoda; family Penaeidae; genus Penaeus; species Penaeus vannamei. Next base: position 424,431 of record NW_020868629.1, on the reverse strand, counting down.
AAGGTCACCAAGAGGCTCATCTGCAGGACTGGAAGCAGAAAGGTCACCAAGAGGCTCATCTGCAGGACTGGAAGCAGAAAGTTCACCAAGAAGCTCAAGGAGATCTTCCAGAGCCTCTTCTGCAGTACCAGAGGTAGGAAGGTCACCAAGAGGCTCATCCGCAGGACTGAAGCAAAGGTGAGGCTCATCTGCAGGACTGGAAGCAGAAAGGTCACCAAGAGGCTCATCTGCTGGACTGGAAGCAGAAAGGTCACCAAGAGGCTCATCCGCAGGACTTGTAGCAGATTATAGTACTGAGTCAGCTGAAGGCTCTATGGAAGATCTGACTGGCATTCCATCAGTCAAAGAACCTTCAGTAAGTCTAGGTGTCCTGGAATCACCAAGGGGGTCGGTTGCAGGGCTGGATGTTGAGACGATACCATCCGTAAGGTCTCCCAGAGGCTCATCTGCAGGACTGGATTCAAGAAGGTCATCTAAAGCCTCTTCTGTAGGGCCAGAAAGAGCAAGATCTCCTAGAGGATCATCTGCAGGACTTGAAGCTGAAAGGTCACCAAGAGGCTCATCTGCAGGACTTGAAGCTGAAAGGTCACCAAGAGGCTCATCTGCAGGACTTGAAGTTGAAAGGTCACCAAGAGGCTCATCTGCAGGACTGGAAGCAGAAAGTTCACCAAGAAGCTCAAGGAGATCTTCCAGAGCCTCTTCTGCAGTACCAGAGGTAGGAAGGTCACCAAGAGGCTCATCCGCAGGACTTGAATCAGAAAGGTCACCAAGAGGCTCATCTGCAGGACTGGAAGCAGAAAGGTCACCAAGAGGCTCATCTGCAGGACTTGAAGCACAAAGGTCACCAAGAGGCTCATCTGTTGGACTTGAAACAGAAAGGTCACCAAGAGGATCTTCTGCAGGACTTGAAACTGAAACTTCAAGAAGCTCAAGAAGATCTTCCAGAGCCTCTTCTCCAGTGCCGGAAATAGGAAGGTCACCGAGAGGATCTGTCGGACTTGAATCAGAAAGGTCACCAAGAGGCTCAACTGCAGGACTTGAAGCCACCGAGATTGAAATGGAAGAGTCATCAAGAGCTTCCGATAGCCTAGAAGCAGAAAGTCAACCTCGTAAGTCAATTGGAGTGGAAATATTCAACTTCTTGGCTCGTAGGCTTAGTACCCAACCTACACCTGAAATTGTAGCAGGAGATTATAGTACTGAGTCAGCTGAAGGCTCTATGGAAGATCTGACTGACATTCCATCAGTCAAAGAACCTTCAGTAAGTCTCGGTGTCCTGGAATCACCAAGGGGGTCGGTTGCAGGGCTGGATGTTGAGACGATACCATCCGTAAGGTCTCCCAGAGGCTCATCTGCAGGACTGGATTCAAGAAGGTCATCTAAAGCCTCTTCTGTAGGGCCAGAAAGAGGATCATCTGCAGAACTTGAAGCAGTAAGGTCACCAAGAGGTTCATCAGCAGGACTGGAAGCAGAAAGGTCACCAAGAGGCTCATCTGCAGGACTGGAAGCAGAAAGGTCACCAAGAGGCTCATCTGCAGGACTGGAAGCAGAAAGGTCACCAAGAGGCCAAGGACTGGAAGCAGAAAGGTCACCAAGAGGCTCATCTGCAGGACTGGACAGAAAGGTCACCAAGAGGCTCATCTGCTGGACTGGAAGCAGAAAGGTCTCCAAGAGGCATCTGCAGGACTCAACACTCACTTGGTAAGGTGAGCTCATCTGCAGGACTGGAAGCAGAAAGGTCACCAAGAGGCTCATCTGCAGGACTGGAAGCAGAAAGGTCACCAAGAGATTCATCTGCAGGACTTGCTCACCAAGAGGCTCATCTGCAGGACTTGAAGCGCAAAGGTCACCAAGAGGCTCATCTGCAGGACTGGAAGCAGAAAGGTCACCAAGAGGCTCATCTGCAGGACTTCACAAGAGGCTCAAGGACTGGAAGCAGAAAGGTCACCAAGAGGCTCATCTGCAGGACTTGAAGCAGAAAGGTCACCAAGAGGCTCTTATGCTGGACTAGAAGCAGAAAGGTCACCAAGAGGATCTTATGCTGGACTTGAAGCAGAAAGGTCACTAAGAGGCTCATCTGCAGGACTGGAAGCAGAAAGGTCACCAAGAGGCTCTTATGCTGGTCTAGAAGCACAAAGGTCACCAAGAGGCTCATCTGCAGGACTAGAAGCAGAAAGGTCACCAAGAGGCTCATCTGCAGGACTTGAAGCAGTAAGGTCACCAAGAGGCTCATCTGCAGGACTAGAAGCAGAAAGGTCACCAAGAGGCTCATCTGCAGGACTAGAAGCAGAAAGGTCACCAAGAGGCTCATCTGCAGGACTGGAAGCAGAAAGGTCATCTGTGGTCACCAAGAGGCTCATCTGCAGGACTAGAAGTAGAAAGGTCACCAAGAGACTCTTATGCTGGACTGGAGGCAGAAAGGTCACCAAGAGGCTCATCTGCAGGACTGGAAGCAGAAAGGTCACCAAGAGGCTCAGCAGGCTGAAGCAGTGGTCGCCAAGAGGCTCATCTGCAGGACTAGAAGCAGAAAGGTCACCAAGAGGTTCATCTGCAGGACTAGAAGCAGAAAGGTCACCAAGAGGCTCTTATGCTGGACTGGAGGCAGAAAGGTCACCAAGAGGCTCATCTGCAGGACTGGAAGCAGGTCACCAAGAGGGCTGGACTGGAGGCTCATGCAGGACTGGAAGGGTCACCAAGAGGCTGCTGGACTGGAGCAGAAAGGTCACCAAGAGGCTCATCTGCAGGACTAGAAGCAGAAAGGTCACCAAAGAGTCTGCAGGACTGGAAGCAGAAAGGTCACCAAGAGGCTCTTATGCTGGACTGGAGGCAGAAAGGTCACCAAGAGGCTCATCTGCAGGACTTGAAGCAGAAAGGTCACCAAGAGGCTCATGCTGGACTGGAGCAGAAGGTCACCAAGAGGCTCATCTGCAGGACTAGAAGCAGTCACCAAGAGGCTCATCTGCAGGACTAGAAGCAGATCTCTTATGCTGGACTTGAAGCAATAAGGTCACCAAGAGGCTCATCTGCAGGACTCAGAAAGTCACCAAGAGGCTCATCTGCAGGACTGGAAGCAGAAGGTCACCAAGAGGCTCTCTGCAGGACTGGAAGGGTCACCAAGAGGCTCATCTGCAGGACTGGAAGCAGAAAGGTCACCAAGAGGCTCATCTGCAGGACTAGAAGCAGAAAGGTCACCAAGAGGATCTTCTGCTGGACTTGAAGCAAGTCATCATCTGCAGACCAGAAAGGTCACCAAGAGGCTCATCTGCAGGACTGGAAGCAGAAAGGTCACCAAGAGGCTCATCTGCAGGACTGGAAGCAGAAAGGTCACCAAGAGGCTCATCTGCAGGACTGGAAGCAGAAAGGTCACCAAGAGGCCTCATCTGCAGCTGCATCTCATCTGCAGGACTGAAGCAGAAAGTCACCAAGAGGCTCATCTTCACCAGAGGATCTGCTGGCCCACAAGAGGCTCATCTGCAGGACTGAAGCAAAAGGTCACCAAGAGGCTCCTGCAGGACTTGAAGCAGTAAGGTCACCAAGAGCTCATCTGCAGGACTGGAAGCAGAAAGTCACCAAGAGGCTCATCTGCAGGACTGGAAGCAGAAAGGTCACCAGAGGCTCATCTGCAGACTGAAGCAGAAAGGTCACCTCATCTGCAGGACTGGAAGCAGAAAGGTCACCAAGAGGCTCATCTGCAGGACTGGAAGCAGAAAGGTCACCAAGAGGCTCATCTGCAGGACTGGAAGCAGAAAGGTCTCCAAGAGGCTCATCTGCAGGACTTGAAGCAGTAAGGTCACCAAGAGGCTCATCTGCAGGACTGGAAGCAGAAAAGAGGCTCATCTGCAGGACTTGAAGCAGAAAGGTCACCAAGAGGCTGCAGGACTGAATCAGAAGGTCACCAAGAGGCTCATCTGCAGGACTTGAAGCAGTAAGGTCACCAAGAGCTCATCTGCAGGACTGGAAGCAAAAGGTCAAGAGGCTCATCTGCAGACTGAAGCAGAAAGGTCACCAAGAGGCTCATCTGCAGACTTGACAGTAGGTCACCATCACTTTCACCAAGAGCTCATCTGCAGGACTTGAAGCAGAAAGGTCACAAGAGGCTCATCTGCAGGACTTGAAGCAGTAAGGTCACCAAGAGGCTCAAGGACTTGCAGGACTTGATTTCTGCAGACTGAAGCACTCAGCAGGACTGGAAGCAGAAAGGTCACCAAGAGGCTCATCTGCAGGACTGGAAGCACAAAGGTCTCCAAGAAGCTCAGCTGTTGGAATAGAAACAATGTCAATTGAAGAGCCAGACCAGTATGAATCATTAACAGTCAACGAAACGGATGACCAGCAATATCTGAAGAGAGAACTTGAACCTCGAAGGTCAATCGGTGCTGAACTCATCAATTTCTTTGCACGTCGGCTCAGCATTCAACCAATCAATCCCGCAGAAGAAGACTCAGAGGAAGATACTGTCAATAATACAAAACCTATCAACGTAACTCCACAGGGATTATTAGCAGACCAAGACATTTCCTCGCCAAGAAGCACATCTCCTGAATTAGATGCAAAGAGGCTATCAAGAGGCTCTGCTACAAGTATCACAGAAGAGCCATACATAAAAGCAGAAATAGACAGGCTATCCAGAAGCTCATCTCCAGAAGGAGAAAAAGAGAGATCTCCAAGATCAAGAAGCTCATCTCCAGAAGGAGAAAAAGAGAGATCTCCTAGAAGATCATTTTCAGAATCAGAAAATACAGATTTACCAGAACCACAACATCTTCACCCTCGCAAGTCTATTGGAGCAGAAGTTTTGGACTTCTTGGTCCGTAGACTCAGCACTCAGTCTACACCTCAAGATGTTGAGGAAAGAACTTTGTCCCCTATCGCCGGTCTGGAATCAGAAATATTATCAAGAGTATCTCCAAGAGGATCTTCCACAAATCTGGAAATTTCAACCTCACACAGAAATTCGACAGCTGGCTTAGAAGAATCGCAAAACCAGATAACTGAATCAGAAATGGTGGAGTTGTTGGTTCGTAGATTGAGTAATAAATCTTTGCCTGATGAAGATGATACCATATCACCCAACCTAGAAAATGAAGGAACTGCCACATTGTCTCAAAAGTCATTGAAAGATATACTTGATAATCGATCATCCATAGCCTCATCTGTGGACGAGGAAATTATTAATATCTTGACGTCCCGAAAGATGTCAACAGAAGAACTTTCACGTCCATTGGAGAAAACAGATGGCTCAGTTGTGGAAGAACTGAATACTACAGATCAGTTGTCACACACCCCTGGCATGGATGAAGCACAGGTAGCAGGGGTTTCGTCCGAAAGTCCGTTGAGTAAAGCCCATGAACCAGGAGTGGAACATCTGCAACATCGCAAGTCAATT
>NW_020868629.1:399045-401545 GCF_003789085.1 Penaeus vannamei | reverse complement strand
TACTGGCGATTGACTAATGGAAATGGACCGTCGCGGATCATACAGGGACGAGACAGCAGTGACTAATGGGCGTCGTGGCTCCTCTAGGGACGTCCTCCAGGACACAGAGCGTCGTCCATCCATCAGGGACGAGTTAACGGTGGAGAAGAGCCGTCGCAGTTCGTTTAGGGACGTCCCGCAGGAGTCAGAACGTCGTGCGTCCATCAGAGATGAAGTTCCTGACACTGAACGCCGTGGCTCTTTTAGGGATGCCAACGAGCGCCGAGCTTCTTATAACAAAAGCGCCTCGCAGGACGTAGAACGCCGTGGTTCGTTTCGGGATGTCCCACAGGAAGCAGAGCGCCGTGGTTCATTTAGAAATGACGCAGCAACAGACAAGAGACGCCGCAGTTCATCTAGGGAAGTCTCACTAGAAGCAGAGCGCCGTGGGTCGATCAGGGATGACGTATCGGTGGACAAGAGACGCCGCAGTTCTTCAAGGGATATCCCACAGGATGCAGAGCGTCGAGGTTCATATAGGGAAGACTTCACAACAGATGGAAGACGCCCTAGTTCATCTTTGGACGTACCGTTGCAGGGTGCAGGGCGCCGTGGTTCACAGCAAGGAGAGCGACGTGGTTCATTCAAGGACGCCCCACAGGAAACAGAACGGCGTGGCTCATTCAGGGACGCCCCACAGGAAACAGAACGGCGTGGCTCATTCAGGGACGCCCCACAGGAAACAGAACGGCGTGGCTCATTCAGGGACGCCCCACAGGAAAGAACGGCGTGGCTCATTCAGGGACGCCCCACAGGAAACAGAACGGCGTGGCTCATTCAGGGACGCCCCACAGGAAACAGAACGGCGTGGCTCATTCAGGGACGCCCCACAGGAAACAGAACGGCGTGGCTCATTTAGGGACGCCCCGCAGGAAGCAGAACGGCGTGGCTCATTCAGGGACGTCCCACAGGAAGCAGAACGGCGTGGCTCATTCAGGGACGTCCCACAGGAAGCAGAACGACGTGGCTCATTCAGGGATGACATAATGGTGGATACGAGGCGACTCAGTTCCTCAAGTGGTTCCTTCAGGGATGTCAAGGAACGCCGAGCATCATACAACAGAGATGTCTCGCAGGACGAAGAGCGCCGCGATTCCTTCGCTCCCGACGGCGAGCGTCGACGATCGATCAGGGACGAAATCTTAGAAGCCGAACGGGCTGAGCGCGAACTGGAGGAGCGCCTCGACGGCGACCATTCCCGCCCCGTGTCTCGCAGCAGCATGCTGAGGTCCCCCATCCCGATCATCGACATCCAGGAACCGCAGCCAGACAACCCCACGACCCCCTCCGAGAGCGAAAACGAATCGGAGCTCGACGCCGAGTTCAACCTCGAAGAACACTCGCGGAGCCTCGAGTATAGGAAGTCCCTCAGCGACATCCTCCCCGACACCCAAGCGATGCCCCAACTCGTCACGTACCAGCAAGTACTCGACGAGGACAATGAGAGGCCTCGTAGCAGGTCGAGCGTTGGGTCGGACGCCGAGGGTGAGCAAAGAGAGCCCGCCCGTGACTGGATAAAGCCGCCCACTGACAGGGGGCCTCGACTCTCCATCGGGCAAGGAATGTTCAATTTGCTGGTTAGGAGGTTCAGTTCAGCAGGAACAGACGACGCGACTCCCGCAGATCAAAGCACCAAGGCCCAGGAAGAAGAGGTCAGTAGATCTCCAAGAGGTTCAGTATCAAACCTAGATGTCCGCAAACTATCAAGAGGTTCTGCTGTGGACCAAGAAGTGTCAAGGTCACCAAGGGGCTCTATTGGGGCTCAAGTCAGTAAATCACCAAGAGGTTCGTTTGCTGACCAAGAGGTTTCAAGGTCACCAAGAGGTTCCATCGGTGAGCAGGTCAGTAAGTCACCAAGAGGTTCCTTTGCTGACCTAGAGGTTTCAAGGTCACCAAGAGGTTCCATCGGTGAGCAGGTCAGCAAGTCACCAAGAGGCTCTTTTGCCGACCAAGAGGTTTCAAGGTCACCAAGAGGTTCCATCGGTGAGCAGTTCAGCAAGTCACCAAGAGGTTCTTTTGCTGACCAAGAGGTTTCAAGGTCACCAAGAGGTTCCATTGGTGAGCAGGTCAGCAAGTCACCAAGAGGCTCTTTTGCCGACCAAGAGGTTTCAAGGTCACCAAGAGGTTCCATTGGTGAGCAGGTCAGCAAGTCACCAAGAGGCTCTTTTGCCGACCAAGAGGTTTCAAGGTCACCAAGAGGTTCCATCGGTGAGCAGGTCAGCAAGTCACCGAGAGGTTCTTTCGTGGACCAAGAGGCTTCTAGATCACAAAGAGGTTCATTTGGCGAAGGGATGGATAAGTCACCCGATTCTGTCATGGACCAAGAAACCTACTGGTCGCCAAGGGGGTCCATTGGGGAACAGGAGAGCCTTTCGCCAGAGGATTCCACAAGAGGACAGATTTCGAGCTCACCGAGAGTTTCCATTGGAGAGCAAGGGAGCAAATCACCAAGAGGGTCTTT
>NW_020868629.1:389045-394045 GCF_003789085.1 Penaeus vannamei | reverse complement strand
TCGTTCATTCCTCTCTCGTTATCCTCTCTCTCTCTCTCTCTTTCTCTCTCTTCTCAATGCCTTCTTTGCTCATCTCCTCTTCTCTTGTCTCTTCCTGTTCTCTCTGGTCTCTCTGTTCATGTTGTCTGTCTGTCTGTCTGGTTGGTCTTCATCTTTTCTTCTCTTTCTCCTCTCTCTCTCTCTCTTCTCCGTCTCGCTCTCTCTGTCTTCATCTCTTCTCTCCTTCTCCTCATCTCTCTCTCGTCTGATCTCTCTCTCTCTCTCTTGTTCCTCTCCTTATTTAACTCTCTCCTCTTCCTCCCTTCCTCTTAGCCTCCTCCCTCCTTTCCACCCTTTTTTCATCTCATTCCGAGCCTCCACCACACCCCTCCCTAATCACTCGCTCGCTCTCCTCCTTCCCCTCTCTCTCTCCGCTTTTTTTTTTTTTTTTCCTTTTTTTTTTCTTCTTCTTTTTTTTTCATTGCTCCTCTCCTCTCCCCTTCCCACCCCATCCTCCCTCCCCCTCTTCGTCTTCTCTCTCTCCTTCCTCTCCTTCCTATCTTCCTTCCCCCCTTCTTTCTTTTCCGCCCTTCCTCCTCCTCTCCCATCCTCCCTCTCTCCTCGCTTCCTCCTCCGCTCCTGCTCTCCTCTCTTCCTCTCTCATCCCTCTCCCCTCGCTTCCTTCCCTCTTCCCCCCCTCTCCCTCTCGTCCTCCGCCCTCCTCCTTTTCTCCACCTTCCCGACTCTCCTCCCCTCTCGATATAGAGCTGCTCTTCCCCTCTCCTGACTCGTCCATCTTTTCCATCTCCATCTCGTTTGCCTCCTGCGTTTCTCCCTCCGAATACTCCCCGTCCTATCTATGTTCCTCCCTTCCTAAACTCTCTCCCGCGGCTCTCCGTTCGTTCTCCATCCGAGCCTCCTCCTTCCCCGTTTCGCTCCTTTCCTTTCTTACCTGTCCACGCTCTCGTAATCTTGCCTGCATCTCGCCTTGTCGTCTACTCCTCTCACTCTGCTTTCTCTCCCTCTGTCACTCCATCAACCTCCTCCTCTCCTTCTCCTCTGTGAACGCTCTTCCTCTTCCGCTTCTCAATCTGCTCTCTCTCTCTCTTCTCTCCTCTCTCTCCTCTCTCTCTCTGGTCTCTCTCCCTCTCTCCTCTTCTCTCTCTTCTCTCCTCTCACCTCTCTCCCCTTTCACCCTCCCTCTCCTCCCCTCCGTCATCACCTCCTCACCTCGCGCCCTCTCTCTCTCTCTCTTCTTCTCGTTCTCTCTCTCCTCTTCATCTCTCGTCCGCCTCTTCTGCTCATCCATGCCCCTTCTGTCCTGCCCTCCCCTCCCCTCGAGTGACCTCACTTCTCCCTCTTGTCTTCACGTCTCTTTCTTTCTACTTTAATCTACTCTTGTATGTTAGTTTTTTCTCTTTCCTTCTCTCGTCTCTGTTCCTGATTCTCCTCTCTCTCCATCCCTCCGCTCCCTCCGCTATCCGTTCCTTCATCTCTCTCTGTCAGTCGCCTCAGCAAGCAGCTTCTTCACTCTCATCCTCTTCTCCTCCTCCTGCCTCAGCTCCTCTTAATCCTCTCCTCCTCCTCTCCTCTCATCCTCTTCTCACTCCACGTCTCACTCCACGTTCTCCCTCTCGTCTTCTTCATCTTTTCCTCTCCTCCTCTCCCTCGCTCCTCCTCTCTCTCTCTTCTCTCTCTCTCCACTCTCTCCCTTCTTTCTCTCTCTCCGAAGTCTTCAGTCCATCATCGCATTCACTGCTTTGGGTAATGGTGGTAACTATGACCACAAGAGCCACCTTTGACTTTGACATCCTCACTTGTTCACTATGAAAATCAAACTGAACTTTGACTAATAATGTTTTCTTATTTATTCTACTGTAGAGACGTAGTTATATAGCGAACTAGAACACAGAACTGAAGGATACCAAATACGCTCTCAGTATGGTAAGCTTCAGTCCTTAAGAATTATTCCTTTCCAGATATATAATATAAATGACTTCAAAAAAGAGTTACAAGAACAATTATAGCGCACGGCGAAAAATTAAGAAGAGACTTGCGATCGGTAGGATAATAAATAAAGAAGTTTACAGCGATGTAGAAGGAAATTTAAATAGCTACTCAGACTGGATAACGTTTATGTCAACTAGTAAGTTGAATATAATATGTACAATTGAGACCTGTGTAAAACGAATATAGTGCATTGGAATTAAATAAATGAAGTATCAGTTACAGAAGCAGCCGTATTCGCTATTACCCATGTTTATATAAAAGTAATACGGGCAGTAATACAACTAAACAGAATAGCTGAGGGCAGAGATACGCTGTGTGACGATGTATCATCTCACGCTCTATGAAGGAGAGAAATAAGCGAGTTTAAGTAGGCTCATGATTGAGTCAACTATAAACCTAACCAACCTTAATCTAAATGTTACTAAACCTATATCGTAAACTGGTTAGTGATTAAGATATAACGGTTTGAAGGTAATGAAGAAAATTTAAGGATTATGGAATAAATATAATATTTGAGGGTCATAGATTTAGTTTAAGGTTTAAAGTATAGTTAGGTTAGAGTTTGGTTAGGTTAGAAATGATTGGTGAGTTGGGTTAGGTTAGAAAGAAGGATGTGGTATAGTGTTAGGTTAGATTAGTTCTAGGTGCCTCAATTTTAGGGTTTGGATAGTTTGAGAGGGAAGGGTTGGTTCTGAGGGTTAAAGCTTAAGGTAGATTAGGTTTAAGGTTAGCCCTACGGTAGTGACCGGTTAACTCGTGCGGCTTTTTTGTTAGCGGGCTAAATTGGCACACTGCTAGGCGTCAGGCGTCTCAAGAGGCTTTAGGGTGTTAAGTAAATGACTTAGGTTTAGGTAAGCCTTCGGTTGGCTAAAGGTTCACGGAGTTTGGGTTGAGTTATATGTCATTTTGTTCATAATATTATTAGGTAGTTTATGGATTTAGATTTTTGGTTAGGTTATTTTATTTTAAGGTTTTGGTTGCTTAGATAGTGATTGTTGGGTTAAGGTTTGTTTATGTTTAGGTTATGTTGTTAGGGTAGTTAGGTTGGTTTTAGTTTAGTGTTATGAAATGTGGGTTAGGTTTTGTGTTTATGTTGGAGTTTACGATTTGGTATGTTTAGTGTTTACGTTGTGTTTGTGTTTGTAGGTTATAGGTTTAGTGTTTAGGGTTTTTATGGCTTATGGTATAATGTGTTACGTTGGTTAGGTGGTTAAGGTTTGGTTGGATAGAGTTTGTGTTTAGGTTTATGGGTTATGCTTAGGTTACGTTGGTGTTAGGATAGTGTTAAAATTGTGGTAATTATTAATGTTTAGGTTTAATCGGAATTGGTTTATGGTGGGTTATGGTTGTGGTTTATATTGGTTATTATTTAGTGATAGGATATATGGTCTGAAGTGGTTGATGTGTTTGGGTTTGAGATTCAGTTTGATGTTTAGTGTAGATGATTAAGTTTATGAAATAGTGTTACGTTTTGGTTAGGTTATAGTTAAGTGTTAAGGAGTTAGGGAATGTGGGTGTGGTGTGGTTAGGGGTTTAGGTATTTGATGTGTGTTAGGTTAAAGTTGATTAGGGTTTTAGGTGATTGTTACGGAAGGGAAAGGAGTTGTAGTTAGGGTTAGGAGTATTAGGAAGGGTATTGTTCTGGGTGTTAGGCGCTTAAATGGTGTTTAGCTGTTTAAGTTAGGTTTAGGTTAGGGGTGTATTAGAGTTAGTAGTTCGGGATTGTAGGTTCGCGGTTGCGAATGTAGGTCATACTGCTTGGATTTCGCGATTCTCGTCAGTTCGCGAATTGTCGGGTTGGTATTTTCTGTTTCAGAGTTTAATCGTTTCGGTTTAATGGTTTCGGTTCGTTCGGTTCGGTTCGGTTCGGTCGGGTTACGGGATTTGGCTGTTTTACCGTTAGCGACTGCTACTTTACGGTTACGTTAGACGTTACGTTACGTTAGGTTTACGTTACGACTTGAGGCGCTGATAGTTTTATTAATTTCGAGTAAGTACGAAGATTAGGTTAGGCTTCGCGTTTAAGTGTATTAACTGTATTTTATTCGTCTAGGGTTAGGTTAGGTTCGTGTAGATTACGAGTTTTGTTACGTCTTTAGTAGATTTTTGGCTATCGTAATGGGTTGTTACGGTCGATCGTTGTCTAGATAATGGTTAGTTAGGTGGTGATGAGGTATTGTCTCGGATAGTATAGGTTAGGTTGAATGGTACATTAGGGCTCTTTACTTAGAAGATAATGACGTTTTGTGTGTTGGTCTCTTGTGTCGTCGGGAATTCATGTGTTCGGTATGGTACGAGGGGGTTATGGAAAATATACATGGAGTAAGACTTTTTCGGAAGATTATTGATGGATTTTGTTTTTATCGATTTTACTAGTTAAGTTCACGCTTACGGTAATTTTAAATTCATAAATTTCCTATTTGATATTACTATTATACGTACCATTACGTCCATTTATTATCGCTTTTCAGGGTAACTATTAGGAAATATTAATAGATGTACGAATATCTATACGGATTTAACATACTCACGGATGGCTGGTTTTGTAGTTGTTGTGTTATGGGTGTGTATGCGGGTAGCGGTGCGTGTAAGGATATTACGGCGTAACACGGTCTACGTTGGTTAGGTTAGCCGTCTAACGTATACGGTTGGTTAGGCACCAATTCTAGGTTGGGCAAAATGGTTATGTAGGTTATTAGTCGATGTTATTAAGCGTTACGCGTGCAATGTATCGGAACTTGTTAGGCATGGCGTATAGTGTGTGTGTAGATATCGCGAGTTACGTTACGGTTAGCATAACAGATTATCTAACGGTTACGTTACGTTTTACGGGCACGTTAGGGGAGGTTACGTACCGATCTGCTACGAATCGTTGGTTAGGCTCTTCTAGTGCCACCTCGCCTACGAGGGTGATTGTCATAGGTTAGGTTATCGTGCAGTGGCGGTGCTACGCGGGGCGTGAAGGGGTTACAGCGGTTTCCACGCCCTGGGCGGCTGCACAATCAGCTTTA
>NW_020868629.1:371545-376545 GCF_003789085.1 Penaeus vannamei | reverse complement strand
TTGGACGTCGTAGAGTGATGCAGGTAATACAGCCAAAGAGATCAACCACATCCTTGTTAGCACCCGGGGTATTCTCCAGAACTGCTGGGTGTATCGGAGTGCCTTCTATGGTTCTGATCACAGATTCACTGTGACCAAAATTCCCCGTCGGTCCAATGACCTCCCAGGCGTGTGGACAGGTTGAGGGAAGAGGAGTGTGGCCAGGGGTTTGCCGAGTCATTTTCTGGTCTTTTCACATCACTCGGCAACCTGACGGACCTTTAACATCGGTGGGGCACCTTCAAGTTTGAGACGGTCAATGCATTTCAAGAATCAACTGGTGAACCCAAGAGCAAGACTGAATTTTATCTCGCAAGAGACACTGGAAGCCACAGAAGCTTGTCGCACTGCTCGTCTGACAGGGGATCGGGATTTGCCTTGGTCCCTGGTGGATAGACTCGGTTACTGCTGAGAGCGGATTAGTAACAGCTTATTAGGAGTCTTGCAGAGCAGGCCGAAGACCATTTCTTAGCAAATGACCTTCGCCCTGCTTACCAAGCCCTGAAAAAGCTGAGCTCCAAGTCCTCCTCACAGACGACTGCAGTCTACTCAGTAAGTGGCCAGATCATCTCAGATTCTGTTGTGGTGCGGGAGCATTGGACTGAGCATTTTGAGCAGTTGGACCAGGTTGATCCACCAACAGTTAGCTTAGATGCGGGTATTGGCAAGATCCTTTTGAGGGTTCCATCCATCAGCAAGATCCACCATCCCTAACTGAAGTTAAGGGTGTGATCTCGAAGCTGGAATAGTAAAGCAGCAGGTATATGCGGCATCCCAGCTGAACTGCTAAAGGCTTGTGGTGAACCCATGGCGTGGGGCTTGCATGTTATCTTGGCTGTCATTTGGCAATCTGGTACCGTTTCCCTGACCTGTTGAAGGGTGTGGCCTTTGCGCTCTGGAAGGAAAAAGGAGATCGATGGGACTGCAGCAATCACCAAGGCAGCGTGGGACTACAGCAATCACTGCTAAGTAGATGGCAGAAAAATACTTAAAAAAATATATATATTAAGGTTAAATCCAAAAGGATTTTGAAACTGTTCTCCCATCTTCTAAAAGATTTTTATTTTTGAATAGTGTATTTCCAGCTATTTTGTCAACACGGTCGAGAAATCTTAAGAGCCAGAATTATGAATGATGAAATCCTAAGTCAGATTCATCAACGACAAACCCACAGGTGTTGAAAGACATAAATAACCTCGTAGTGCAAGAGCTGCATTTGACGCGGTAAAATCTCCAATAGAAATACATGTATTTTCGAGTGAGACATATGCCGTCTTTTCCAGCGAATGCGGCAAACGCGACAGGAATCGAGCAGGCGGTACACATTCATCGAGAGTGCGAATCCTGCCCAAAGGGTCTGAGATTGAAAAGGAGGGGCATCCACCGTAGGCAACGGCCTTTCCTTGCCAAAACCAGTCCTTTGGAAGAGCGCACCGACTTAGCCCTGGCGGAAGTCTGTGCCGTAAAACCCCTTAATTTCCATCTCTCGTGCTGTGAAGTTGTTCGTTCTCATTCATTCTTCAATTTACACATACCCCAATGTAATGAGAATTCCTACACGAAGCCACATTCAGACAATGGACAGAAAAGCCGCCAAGTGCCTAATGCCAAGGACAAATCGGGCAGGAGTGTACCACCTTCGTTATTCCGCCCTAGAAAGCCTCCATTATTATGTATTTCCGTTTCTTTTTACCTTTTTTTACCTCAGCGACTCGGTGTCCGTTCGCGTCTCACCTGTTGCCCTTTTCGCTGCATCTGCACAAAATGCCATTGAGAAAGGTTAGGGTCTCTATTCATCGACCTCTTCCACGTCGATCCACGTTTTATCTACGCATCTAGTAACGTGAAATGCAAGTGTATGTGTGTGTGATTATTTACACACACACACAATACATATGTCTATACATACATATATAACAGTATATGTAAGTATACATATATAATTTCAGATATAAGTATATATATATATATATATATATATATATATATATATATGTATAGAGAGAGAGAGAGAGAGAGAGAGAGAGAGAGGAGAGAGAGAGGAGAGGGGGGAGGGAGAGGAAGAGAGAGAGAGAGAGAGAGAGAGGAAGAGAGAGAGAGAGGAGAGAGAGAGAGAGAGAGAGAGAGAGAGAGAGGAGAGAGAGAGAGAGAGAGAGAGAGAGAGAGAGAGAGAGAGAGAAGAGAGAGGAGAGAGAGAGAGGAAGAGGAGAGAGAGAGAGAGAGAGAGAGAGAGAGAGAGAGAGAGAGAGAGAGAGAGAGAGAGAGAGAGAGAGAGAGAGAGAGAGAGAGAGAGAGCATATGTGCTTTAAGTCGTTTAGATGGATGTTGGGGTAGGTCAGCATTTTTTCACATTAGTCATGGGATATTTTATTCCACAAAAAAAAAAAAAAAGTAACCGACTGCGATTTTTTTATCATTATTTTTTTAAACTTTGCTATTCGCCATTTACACTGCAGTCAATTATATAACAAAAAAGCAATGATATGTCCATTTCAAAATGAATGGATGAACTTACAAAATCACGCTTTTTTTTCTTTCTTTCTTCTCAATGTAAACGTAAATCAAAATTAAGCAACATCTATATTACACTTAACTGATCATACAACATATTCGCCTTCAACTATGGGGACAAGAAACACCTGTTTCTTAATAAATCACTTTTGACTTGTCTAACATGACGGTAAATTGCCAATTAGCCAGTTGAATATTTATCAAAATGTTCCTGTTTTAAATCACTGTCGTGTTTTTGAATAATATGAAATCTCTCCCCCCCCCCCCACTACTTTTTTTCCTGTCCTTGCATGTGAACGAATACAGCGACAGGGTAATCATATTTCTTTTAATAAGTTGTTTAATTATTGTAATCATTGCTGTGTTTTTTTCCTTAATTACTATAACCGTTAAATTAGTTGTTAGTGGCGTTTTCTGAAATACCTAAGTATATTTACCTGTCATGTTAATCAATATCATTTTTATTATCATTATCATTATGTTTTTATTATCATTATTGCAGCTCTTATCTTGTAGAGGATTACACTGTGGTATTGCAAAAGTTGTCTTTTCTAACACCACTGTGAATCCGTTGCGGCAAAAAGTAATTGCAATATTAATATATAAATCTTCTCGTGAATCGTATTTACTTTATAAAAGAAATCTCTGCACCAGTGAAAATTCCAGTAAATATGTTAATTCAAAATATAATTATGCATTTTTTATTGCAAAGTACGATAATTATCATAATCTTTACAGACATCACTAAAATAATTGCGAAATAGCAACCCAGTTTTTAGGCGCAATTGGCACATTATTGCTAATTACACTATCTTGAGGGTTATTGTAGATTGCATGTTGCTTATATCAATCAATAAACTTCCCCATAGGAAACATGATACCAAATGTCAGTTCATAGATTGAAAATAAACCTTGAAATTCAGCGCTTTCTTCTTCTCTCTCTCTCTTCTCTCTCTCTTTCCTTGTCTCTACCGCTTTCCATCTTTCTCTTTCTCTCCTCCCACTCCTTCTCTCTCTCTCTCTCTCTACCGCTCTCCATCTCTCTCTCTCTCTCTCTCTCTCTCTCCCTTCTCCTTCTTTTCTCTCCTGTCTCTCCTCTCTTTTCTCTCTCTTCCTTTTCTCTTTCCTCCATCTCTCTCTCTCTCTTTCTCCTTCTCCCTCTCTCTCTCCTCTCCCTTCTCTCGCTCCATCCCTTTCTCTCTTCCTCCCTCTCTCCTCTGTCACTCTCCCTCTCACTGTCACCACTCCACTATTTCCTGATAACTTCGTAATTACTTAGTTAATTAAGGTGGAGCAGTTACTTCTCGATAGTACTTTGATCACGTTAGCGACACTTTCCTTCTGTCTATTCTTTAGACTTCGTTCTAGTTCAAGAATATATCAGTACACTCGTACTGATATACTGGAATAACCATTCGTGGTGGAGTGGATAACGAAACACTTAATAATGCAATAATGCTATAGTTCAGTATTTACACGAGAACGACTGGCTTCTCGCTTGGCCTTCTATACGCGACTAATACTGAATGGGGTAATTTTACTAGCCTCTCACAATCCCCTTAATATTCACGCTTGATCTTGCCTTAATATATAGATAATATCTATACATGTCCATAACAATATATGTGAGTGTCAGTAATAACAAATATATAACCTGGTTATGACTGTGACAGTCACATGAAATATATACTTCAATATTATAAAAGGATTAACATAATTACCTACTACCATCCCCATGACGTGGAAAGTGCCCTATGACCTGTTAACTTGTTTGTTGTGTGTAAAGTGCATTTTTTTTTCTAGAGGGAAAATATATGTCTGTGAAAATGAAATGTGTATTTTAATGCAATTCTATTTTTCATATTTTGATTTATGAATTACAAAGTGGATCCATCGCTGAAAAGAACAAAATTTCTTATATATATGATCAATGGATGATTTTATTTTTCACAATATAGTCTCCAATCTTCTTTCCAGTAATGAAAGTGAACGCATTCGCGAAATATATTTCCTCGGAGTGGGCTTCAGCAAAGAAAATGAAATAGTTACCTTGTTGCATATGAAGTTTATCCCGATCAGCACCTGCATAGATCAAATATTTCTAAAGTATGTTTCATGTTTGATATTATAGGTTTATGTGAAACATGAGTAGAAAACAAATTACGTTGATTATACACTAGATATAGGTAATCCACTTCATTTAATAGCATAAATATTGCATATAACTAACTTTTACACTCATTTTGTTTACTCGCAATTAATAAGAAAACTAACTGTAGTTTTCGATATCAGTGGCAGCCTGAT
Organism: Penaeus vannamei; assembly: GCF_003789085.1. Lineage (NCBI taxonomy): Eukaryota > Metazoa > Arthropoda > Malacostraca > Decapoda > Penaeidae > Penaeus > Penaeus vannamei. The sequence continues at coordinate 371,691 of NW_020868629.1, read as the reverse complement.
CATATATAGCCAAAATAGTGACAGCCTCTATTCAACAATTACTAACATACACCTTGCTGCAGTCTGAAATAACATCCGCTTATCGTAACTAATTAAAAAAAAAGAATGTATATATGTATATATATGTGTGTGTGTGTGTGTGTGTG
>NW_020868629.1:351545-361545 GCF_003789085.1 Penaeus vannamei | reverse complement strand
TTTTTTGGGGGGGGGTGCGATAAGTTCTATGTGGTAAAAAGAAATCACTTTTATTCGTAAATCCTATTTGATTTATGAAAGCTAGAATGACATTGCTGCTTTCTAGGTCGGATTATATCACAGGCCATGTTATTATATCGCTTAATATGCAGGTTGTACATGGATATCAGTCTCACAATTACTGTCTGTCACTCTCTCTCTATCTATCTATTTATCTCTTTCCCTCTTCATGTCATTTTGATTTCACGAATGTCTCCTACACATCCTCACCCTCAAAAAGTACCATTTGATTATTTTAAGCATATGCAAGCACGTAAAAATAGACACCATCCAGCAACTTCTCACTCCAAACTACATTCCAGATCCAACAGGGAATGATGGAAGATCGCCCCAGGGAGCTGTCCATGCTTCCCCGACGTCTCAGCAGCTCTCAGACGAACCTCTCTAATGTCTCCGGCCCTGCCCTCTCCCGGCCTCAGCGCCATCACTCTGGGTCCTCGTCTCCGCGGCGTCTCAGCGGAAATGTCACTCCCGACATGCTGCCCCGCAAGAAGTCCATCAACGAACTCACGCCCAACATGCTGTCTCGCCTCTCGGTTTTCGAGCAGCAGGAGGAAGCTGGGGACTGGAGCGGAGGAGCTGGTCTCGAGGATGCCAGGCCGCGGGGTTTTCGGAGGTCAAGCAGGGACGGCGTGCACGGAGGTCGCAGGTCTTCGAAGGGGGAGGTTTACAAAAAGGAACGTCACAGGTTGACAAAAGAAGAAATGGATCATAGAGTGGATCGAGGAAGTTCCGCGAGAGACGCTCGTGGAATGCCAATCCGGGAGGAAAGTTTGGAACGTCGCAAGTCGTCGGGGAAGGAATATGCAGAGAGTTATGCAGAAAGTACGCCCGATTCGGAACAAAATCAGCCTCAGAAATCCATTGGCACCAAAGTCTTCGATTATCTCGTGCGCAGATTCAGCAGCACAGAAGAAAGTGTCTCTCGAGATGCGTCTGCTGTCAGGCCCCCCGCTTACGCCACGCAAGACGACAGCGTTATGGAATTGGAAAGCCAAACCTCAGAGAAGGATGAAGACGGCCTGAGCATCGAGGAGCATCTGAGCTCGACTGGATACGGTACAGATGCTCATATCCTCGACTCGACTTCTTATGAAACACATGACTACTTCTATGAAGAGAAGGACAGTGAAGTATATGCTCTAAACGACGAACAGGTTTCACTTACCGATTCAACCGAAATGCTAGAACATAGAGAAAACAGAAAGAAGACAATTGATTCAGAAGTCTTTGGTTTCGTTGTTCGGAGACTTAATGACGAACAAATGTCTAATACTGATACTGAATCAGAAGGACTAATAGACTTCGAAGATGAAGATGACGTACTTAGTAGATCGGCTAAAGTCACTTCATATTACGAAAGCACCCTGAGGCAAAAGGAAAAGGAAAAGGAGACCGCAAAAAGACTCGCTATAATTCAAGATGAGAATGGAAGGATTCTGCCAACGATCGAAATAGAGGAGGCCGATCAGCACGACGTGCCCGATATCAAGATCAGGGCAGCGGGTCACAAGAAGAAGAAAACGTCCATGGCCAAGGGCATCCTGAATTACCTATTCCGGAATCGGATATCCGACCTCGATGCCTCGCCAATCAGTAAAGCCTCGCCCGTTGAATCTCGTGTCCTGGAAAGCCCCTCCTCGAAGGCGGAAGAGGCCGTCCGCGATTTCCTTGCCGAGAGCTGCGTCGCAAATCCTTCTGAGGCCAGCGAGGGTGGCGCCGTGGAAGCGGCCGAGGTCCCTCCTGCGTTTGATGGCCACGATGAAGACTTCAGGAAAGAATCTGATTTAGTACCAAGCACGACAGAGGAGGGTAGTGTTCTATCAAGCGAATCTCTCCCTATGCGGCTCTTGAAGTGGACTTTCGGCATGACATCCAAAGATGACCCAGACACTCCTAATGATCCAGAGAGGTCGCCAGCGAACTCAGACCAGCCATCTGACAACCCCGAAGGAACTGGAGAAAAGTTCATAAGCGAAATCATTCCCGAAGAGGCAGAGGGATCTGTGGATGAAGATGACGAAACCTTGGCTCAGAAGCCTGACGAGAATGACAATTTCTTGGAGCAGAATCAATCTGACGACAGAGACTTGGTGATCCTTATAGTGTCGCTGCTTCTTGTCGTTTATATCTTGACATTATAAGCGATGTCACAATCCTTCAGTCTACTTGGACCTGAAGCACAATCGGCAATGAAGGCTGACAACGCTACAAAAGCACATTTGTTCATACATATTTTAGGTGAATCAATGTACCGTTTGTTCTATTTTATGTGCTATTCATCAAACTATATCACATCGCATTTTTTACAGACTAATATAACATTCCATGTATTCTATATTCTATATATCATAATCATATGTAATCATAGCCCAGATGATTCCTAACTTTTGTTTGTGATAGTGTCGGTAGAGTGGCCTATAATTACATACATCCACATAACCTGTCACCTTATTTTACACAGTCCATCTAATATAATTTACACTGTTCATTTATCTAATATAATCTACATCCACAATCACTATGTTCTTTTCTAATATTGTATTATCATGTTTATCTAACCCAGCAATATATATCACTGCCCTCGTAATATAAACTCCAAATGTCCTGATAATTAGTACAGCACCTCATGAAAATGCATTTCATGGAGCACATTTGCATTTCCTAAGTTTATATGAGGAAGTATATTAGTGCTTCAATTATCTTTACACTCTAACGAGGCAATTATGTATCTCTTTATGTATGAATATCATTACTTGTAAGTGTGAAGTATTCAAATGACCAGTAATAATACTCCAATCAGAAAAGTTTTACGTATTATCAATTTACCGTTTTAGGCCTATTGCATACAGTCAGTAAGCTATAAATACGCATGTTTACATACATAAACAGAGGAGCTGCAATTGATACGTGCAACGCCCCCACCCCCCCTAAAATCCTGGATACCTGTCTGCATGCATACAAAATGCACGACACATATGCGTGTGTTTGTGTGTGCTAGTGAGTGAGTGAGTGAGTGAGTGAGTGAGTGAGTGAGTGAGTCAGTGAGTGAGTGTGTGTGTGTGTGTGTGTGTGTGTGTCAACATCCCAAAACCCTAATAGCTCGTGTAGCAAAATGGGAGATATAAAGCTTTGAAAAACGAAAAGTAATTCCTCTGTTTCATATAAAAAAAATAGATAAAAAAACACTAAAGTACTTAATATGCTCACTGTTTAAAGCAAAACATTATGGAAGCTAAATAAATAAATAAACAATTTTTAAAAGTACCTGACTGCCCTGCGACTCACTTTGTTTATATTTTGCATACCACTTTTCGCTTCGCCAGGCTATGGAAACTTTCAAATATATTTCTTAGATTCGGACATTTTTCCCCTTTCACATACACTGTTCTTTATATGGAAAGTAGCATGTTTGAAATTTTGCATCTAATTATATCCACTGAGTTACTTCCATGTTTACATTGAGTCCGAATCTCATTTAACTGGATAATGCTAGTGATCACAGGCATTTAATTGTATTAATGATGGTAATTTATCCACAAATCAAGATGTCTTTTCTTTGATATTTTTTGAGTCGATAAGGTTATATCAAAGCGGTGTAGTCACTGGAATTTGCATCCCTGCCATTCGGTGGTGATGAAGTAGCAATACAAAGACGTCTGTATCATCAAAATCAAAGCGATTTCGCGGGCCTGTTTAGCACAGGGCAGGGTCTGATGGATAATAATGATGTCGACCTCTTCATGTTGGGTATCCAGATCAAACGCGCTTCACTTTTCTTCCATGCTGACTTCCTTAGAGCAAGGATCCTCTCTGGTCACAACCTCAGTCTTTTAACATTGCCTATCCAATCACGACGGCATTTTCAACACTTACAGTTCCGGTGCTAGGTTTTCCCTGACCATGTTGACAAGACTCCCTTCATGATGGTCCTTGGGATTCATGGGATCGATGCATGTCTCAATACAATGGAAGCCATCATTCCTTCATGAACATCGCCAACCCCGCAAGCCAAACATTTGAGGGTGAAGGGTTAATTGGCAAATACTTTGATCGTAAAATGATTCTGATATTCTCTTCAACATGAATTATAGCAGAATTTCAGGTTTGTTCAGTATACTTTGCTGAAAAAATACGAAACTGAAATATTTCAAAATTCGGCTGTTTCTGATAGAAAGGGGTTCATGAGTTGCCCAACAGATATCAACTGACAAGGATGCCCTAGACTAAAAAAAAAAAAAAAAAAAAAAAAGTTATCAACACTTACAGTTCCGGTGCTATGAACAAATTTTAATGAGATTTTTACCACAGGTGTGCCTTAGCCTAACTTATTTTCCATAAAAAATTTGGTGGTGATCCGGATCATTTGGCAAACCTCCCCCCATTTGGGGGAGGGGTGTTGTATGCTCAAAACATTTTGTTGAAGGATGAAACTGGCGAAATATGATTCAGACAAAAATAAAGCAAAATACTCCATGTGGACAGCATATTCTTTTTGGTTGGTAAACAAAAATTCTTCGATATTATTTACTGAACACTTTCCTTTTTTTCTTTTCTTTTTTCTTAGATTATTCCTAAAAAAAATGAAGGTTGATCTCATGCTATGTGAAATTTTATAGCTGAAAATCCGATTTTCTAAGATTGTGTGAAAAATCCTAATTTTTCGGTGGATATCGAAAGTGGCTGCTACTACCCTAAAGTTAGGGGTGGGGGGGGGGGGGCTTTAAAAAATTCTTGGGGGAAATTAGGAGGCCCTGAAACTCTGGAAATGCATACAACTCAAAATCGGAAGATTGGAAAAAAAGGTAGATCCCCTTAACAATAATAATAATAATGATAATAAAAAACAATAATAATAACAATAAAGAAAATAATAATTATTATAACTAATAAATAATGATAATAACTGATAAATAATAAATAATAGATAATACCTAATAATAATAATAACTAATAAATAATAGTAAGAACAAATATTAATTACTAATAATAATCATACTAAAGTTTAAAACTAAGTCATAATTCTCAGACGCTACCATGTAACTTGTTAACAATAAAATATATACAACTAGACTGATGACTTAAATCGGGCAATGAAGGTTGAATATAATGAATGAATGGTGGTATATTCTCTTCGTCGCTCATTTTCGGGACACAATAAAAATTTTCTGATGCACAATTCACGCCCAACAAGTACCATTTATTCTCACACAATACACATTTCACGAACACGGACCAGAGGTAGACAGCTGATGACGTCACTGGTTCCGTTTCAGAATTGGCTCTAGCAGGTTTGTGTGTGTGTGTGTGTGTGTGTGTGTGTGTGTGTGTGTGTGTGTGTGTGTGTGTGTGTGTGTGTGTGTGTGTGTGTGTGTGTGTGTGTGTGTGTGTGTGTGTGTGTGTGTGTGTGTGTGTGTGTGTGTGTGTGTGTGTGTGTGTGTGTGTGTGTGTGTGTGTGTGTGTGTGTGTAGAATGAGCAATTCCAAACGGCAGCAATAATAAACGTATAGATTTTTATACATCTTACTCATTTCTTGATGAATTTCGGGACCAACAAGAAACAAATTCACCTTAAAATTACACCACTATTTACATAGTGGTTACTTTCCAAAAGACAAGGATGAAAGACTACTACTTGTCCACAGAATATACCTTGTCCACTTATTAAGGTCTACATCGTATACCTTGGCGAGGGGCGTGACTTTTTGGTTCTTTCCAAGCCGGTTCAAGATAACAGTCGTTGGTGACTAATAGCGAGTATCATGTTGAAAATTTGCTAAAGTGATTATGACATGAATATTCAATATTAAAACCAGCTGAATTCGCCATTCTGTAAATAAGCAATGGTGTGTGTGTGTGTGTGTGTGTGTGTGTGTGTGTGTGTGTGTGTGTGTGTGTGTGTGTGTGTGTGTGTGTGTGTGTGTGTGTGTGTGTGTGTGAGAGAGAGAGAGAGAGAGAGAGAGAGAGAGAGAGAGAGAGAGAGAGAGAGAGAGAGAGAGAGAGAGAGAGAGAGAGAGAGTGTGTGTGTGTGAGTGTGTGTGTGTGTGTGTGTGTGTGTGTGTGTGTGTGTGTGTGTGTGTGTGTGTGTGTGTGTGTGTGTGTAATGCGTACATGTGGAAATACGTCTAAGCGTAGTAAAACCTGCATATAATGGCAAAGAAATTTGAAAAAATGAAAGGTGCAACTGCAGTGAAGAGGAAAAACAAGGCAAAAAATATGTACGTGTTTCTATAAACCTAGAAAAACACCAACACTATGCCTAATAAAATACGGAAAGGCAAGTGCAGTTCAGCCACGTGTCATCCATGACTTGCAAGACGTCGTAAGACCAAGAGAAACGTCAAGCACATAAATTTATATTCCACGAAAGTAAACGTCTTTAATACGAAACAGACACGAGTGACACATTTTCTCAGCTTGTGGGTGTGATTTTGACCTCGAGTTAAGGGTTTGGGTGTGCAACGCGAGTTCGAGGTTTTGACTTTGGCTTTGGCGTGCTACATCAACCAATATCTATTTCTTTATTCCTTTTTTTATCATTATTATTATTGGTTCGGAGGTGATAGTGGGTGTGGCCTGAAGAGTTGGGGGGAGGAGTCGAGGGTCACTAGAAAATGAGAAACAAGGTCATTCAGAGGGCAATACGGTAATTAGTGAGTCTGGTTTGAATATAAGTTATTAAAATTGCAGCCTCATAGATTTCTTGAATTATGAGAAGTGTGTGTAAGGGGGAGTCATGAATATAAATCTACATCAGCATTTACAATTAATTCTACCTCTACATCTATACCTACATCGACACACCAAATCTATATTTACACCTACATCCACATTCACATTACCTACATCATCCACACCCACACTTATCACGTCCACCGCCACCTCCAACACGCCCGTATTAGTTGACGTTGAGACGCCTTGCAAAGTTATCAATTTCAACTCGACTTCGCTTGCTTTGATATTCTAATATTCTGTGCTTGGTCTTTGCATTTATTGCTGTAATGATTTGATGTTTACTGTTTCAAGTTTTTTTCGTTTCTTCTTCTACTTAAATTTCTGGTGTGTGTGTGTGTGTACATCATATATGTGTGTATGTAAATATGTGTGAATTTGTGTATGTAAATATTGTGTATGATATATATATATATGTGTATATGTAAATTTGTGTATTTGTGTATATGTATGAGTATGTTTTTTCCTTATCCTTTTTTTCGAGTAATTATGTACTTCTGTACATATTTACAAACAGATTTTCATCCTGTTTCTTTTTTCCCCTTTTCTCTTTTTATTATAACTCATAGTCCTCTTTCTTAAATCAGTTTATTTACTAATGTCTACATATTCAATCGTCTTTTTTCAGTTCTAATTTCTCTTCTTCCACTTTTTTATATGCATAACGCCATTTAGCTCTATCTTTATTTCTACCTCTCCACTTCAACCAATAACTATGAAGCTATGAAGATTGTGTACTGATCTTTTTCTTTCTCTTTTAAACTTTAGTTGTTGTAATGCCATAAACTCTACTCTTGTCACTTTTCCCATTTATGTGAGTGTTTATGGAACTAAGAACCTTATCTTGTCACCCTTTTCCTAAACCTCCAAAAAATTTACATATATATAAACTATCACTATACTAAGAGACAAGGAAGAAAGTTTTCAATATCTACAATCCTGCCAAATTATAATATATATCTTAAAACTAATTTGGATGTAGTTTTATACTAAGAAAGGAAACAGTTCATACAAAATCGTGTTTTATAAATTCAATGTCATTTTTCTCAAGAATCAAGGAAGTGTAAGATATTTACAAATAAATATATTCATTTCTACATACATAGATTATGGGCCTTCGAATATAGTTTTGTATTGTTTTGGGCTAGAAATGAAAGTAATTTATAAAAAAGAAAAAAAAAATGCATGGTGTAATAAAGGTGATACCCACGAGCTTGTGGATGTATCCCATTCCATGCAGAAGATAATGTTGTAAATTTATTTGCTCATTGCATTTACACGGAATCAGGTTGCCCCCATACATGTTATGCAAGAGCTAAGCGTTTTGAAGTTACCTCAACCAATCACTTCAAAATGTTACATGTTGAAGCTATTCTCACAATGGCGTTACCAATTCATTTGCATATGATTTTGTTACCTATGTTAGCTGCATAGTTAGCTTTTTTTTTTTTTTTTTTTTTTTTCCATTTGAGCAGAATTCAACGGAAAACTTGTGTATCTGTTTTCACATATTATTTCTGTGCCTCCATGATTTGTCTCATGAAATATATGTAGATTATCAAGGTCAAATTTTATGATTTTAATTCTGTATAACATTTCTTCACAAGCCTTTGAGCAAATACAACAATAACATTCTAGAATTAACTTGCAATTACAAAATAAAAAATACTTGTGTATAAAAGTTTATTAGGCTAGTGTGACACTATGTCAAACCAGATTGAAGATAACATATTTTGAAATTCAGATGAAATAGGAATCAACATCATATAAAAATACTTCTAAAATCAGATTAATAGAATCAATCATGAAAGCAATACTCTTGCAAAGGAAAATGCATAACTTTTTGATATTCTAGAAGAGGCCATTGTTCTGGGCTGGAATTAGTGGAGTTACACTTCAGTTCCCTACCAATTATCACAGTGGAAAGTGCAAGCTCCAACATTTATGTCATGTCAATGCTTTTCAGGTATATTTCAGGTCAGAGACACATGCCAAACAATTCTTTGTAAGTTGAAATGGGTGACAAATATGTAACACTGGGCAGAAATGGTTTAAGCTGATTTTCAGTTAATTAGAATTCAAAGTAAACAGCAGGTTCTTGTACCAAATACTCATCAAATTCTCCCATAATTCAATCAATACATCAAAGTCCCCTAAGGAAAATTAGTAATAAAAGACACAAATACACTGCAGCTCAAATTTATTTCTTGGAGAGGACTCGCATAAGTAGTAAAATGGGGCATCAAGCCAGCTCGCAACCTGGGCAGCTGGCAAGGATGCCAAGACAGTCAGAAGCTGCATAAAAACCAGCCACAAGGCAGATGAGGGAGAACTTCTGACTCCTAACACACTAAACTACTGGAAGTTGTTCTTACCACCGCACAAAGAGATTTTCTTTAAAAACTGATACAATGGCTGCTTATTCCTGGCACGACACTGGAGGTTATCTGGTAAAAACTATCCATTAAGTAACACACTAAACCATAAATGCATATGAAACAAACTGACAAACACTAAACAAAAGGTCCTAGTATAATGATGTAAAAAAAAAAAAAAAAAAAAAAAAAAAAATTATCATAAATATAAACAAAAGTATAATCCTACCACTGTAAAAAAGACAAGGCTAAGAAATCGCAATCAATAATCCTAACAATAATTACAATTTGTACTGAAATAGTCATTGACCGATAACAAGTAATGAAACAATTTGCGCACAATCTGCTAACTGTCTCTTGCTGCTGTGAACCGAAATTCCTGAAACATTACCGCAATGTAAAAAAAAAAAAAAAAAAAAAAAAAAAAAAAAAAAAAAAAAAAAAAAAAAAAAAAAATTATATATGATCGTGTAACACATTACATGTATTTCACCTGAGCAAGGTGTAAAATGGATGCCAGCCACGGATGAACCACTTGCCCATAGCTTCTCCTTGACAGCATTCTCTCTTTAAGCTACAACGAACACAGCACAGAAGCAAGGAGTTCTACTTAGTAAAAGTAATAATCATAACGATAATAGTATTTATATTAATAATAATAATAATAATAATAATAATAATAATAATAATAATAATAATAATAATAATAATAATAATTAATTAAATAATAATAATAATAATAAAATAATAATAATAATAATAAAATAACAATAACAATAATATTAATGATAATAATAATAACAATAATAATACAAATATTAATAACTGTAATA
>NW_020868629.1:331545-346545 GCF_003789085.1 Penaeus vannamei | reverse complement strand
TGTGTGTGTGTGTGAGATGTGTGTGTGTGTGTGTGTGTGTGTGTGTGTGTGTGTGTGTGTGTGTGTGTGTGTGTGTGTGTGTGTGTGTGTGTGTGTGTGTGTGTGTGTGTGTGTGTGTGTGTGTGTGTGTGTGTGTGAGATGTGTGTGTGTGTGTGTGAGATGTGTGTGTGTGTGTGAGATGTGTGTGTGTGTGAGATGTGTGTGTGTGTGTGTGTGAGATGTGTGTGTGTGTGTGTGTGTGTGTGTGTGTGTGTGTGTGTGTGTGTGTGTGTGTGAGATGTGTGTGTGTGTGTGTGTGTGTGTGAGATGTGTGTGTGTGTGTGTGATGTGTGTGTGTGTGTGTGAGATGTGTGTGTGTGTGTGAGATGTGTGTGTGTGTGTGAGATGTGTGTGTGTGTGTGTGTGTGTGTGTGTGTGTGTGTGTGTGTGTGTGTGTGTGTGTGTGTGTGTGAGTGTGTGTGTGTGTGTGTGTGTGAGTGTGTGTGTGTGTGTGTGTGTGTGTGTGTGTGTGTGTGTGTGTGAGATGTGTGTGTGTGTGTGTGTTGTGTGATGTGTGTGTGTGAGATGTGTGTGTGTGAGTGTGTGTGTGTGTGTGTGTGTGTGGATGTGTGTGTGTGTGTGTGTGTGAGATGTGTGTGTGTGTGTGTGTGTGTGTGTGTGTGTGTGTGTGTGTGTGTGTGTGTGTGTGTGTGTGTGTGTGTGAGATGTGTGTGTGTGAGATGTGTGTGTGTGTGATGTGTGTGTGTGTGTGTGAGATGTGTGTGTGTGTGTGTGTGTGTGTGTGTGTGTGTGTGTGTGTGTGTGTGTGTGTGTGTGTGTGTGAGATGTGTGTGTGTGTGAGATGTGTGTGTGTGTGTGTGTGAGATGTGTGTGTGTGTGTGTGTGTGTGTGTGTGTGTGTGTGTGAGATGTGTGTGTGTGTGAGATGTGTGTGTGTGTGTGAGATGTGTGTGTGTGAGATGTGTGTGTGTGTGAGATGTGTGTGTGTGTGTGAGATGTGTGGTGTGTGTGTGTGTGTGTGTGTGTGTGTGTGTGTGTGTGTGAGATGTGTGTGTGTGTGTGAGATGTGTGTGTGGTGTGAGATGTGTGTGTGTGTGAGATGTGTGAGATGTGTGTGTGTGAGATGTGCGTGTGTGTGAGATGTGTGAGTGTGTGAGATGTGCGTGTGTGTGTGATGATGTGGTGTGTGTGTGAGTGTGTGAGATGTGTGTGGTGTGTGTGTGTGTTGTGTGAGATGTGTGTGTGTGTGTGAGATGTGTGTGTGTGTGTGTGTGAGATGTGTGTGTGTGTGTGTGTGTGTGTGAGATGTGTGTGTGTGTGAGATGTGTGTGTGTGTGAGATGTGTGTGTGAGATGTGTGTGTGTGTGAGTGTGGTGTGTGTGTGTGTGTGTGAGATGTGTGTGTGTGTGTGTGTGTGTGAGATGTGTGTGTGTGTGAGATGTGTGTGTGTGTGTGTGTGTGTGTGTGTGTGTGAGATGTGTGTGTGTGTGAGATGTGTGTGTGTGAGATGTGTGTGTGTGTGTGTGTGTGTGTGTGAGATGTGTGTGTGTGTGAGATGTGTGTGTGTGAGATGTGTGTGTGTGTGAGATGTGTGTGTGTGTGTGTGTGTGTGTGAGATGTGTGTGTGTGTGAGATGTGTGTGTGTGTGTGTGTGTGTGTGTGAGATGTGTGTGTGTGTGTGTGTGTGTGTGTGTGTGTGTGTGTGTGTGTGTGTGTGTGTGTGTGTGTGTGTGTGTGTGTGTGTGTGTGTGTGTGTGTGTGTGTGTGTGTGTGTGTGTGTGTGTGTGTGTGTGTGTGTGTGTGTGTGTGTGTGTGTGTGTGTGTGTGTGTGTGTATATTGACATGTACATGTGCTCGCACCTGTGAGCATGCATGTGTAAGCATGGGGATGGGCATGGACATGTACATGTCTGTATGCACGTGTAAACTTGGGTATGCTTGCATATATATGTATATTGACATGTACATGTGTAAACATGTGTGTACATGTGTCCATGTGTGTGCCCTTGTGTGTGTGCTCTTTCTCTTTCTCATTATCACTCTTGCTTGCTCTCATTCTTCCTCAAACTCCTCATCATCCTCATCCTCCCTCTCTCCCTCCTTTCCTCCCTCTTAATTGTTCTTGCCCTACCTCATTCTTTCTTTCATTCATTCACTCCCTTCCCCTTCCTTTTCCCCTTCACACTCTCACTATCATTCTCATCTTTTCTTCCCTCCTTCTAACTTGTTCCTGCCTCATGTACTTCTTTTTGAATCACATTCCAAATCTCTTTCCCCCACCTCCTTTCCATATCTCACAACACTCAATCTCATTAACACTGCTGTTAGCCTGGGTTAGTTCATAACTATTGACAAAAATACTTTGATAAGAGGGATGATGAAAATAATAATAAAGTACATGCTTCACTTACAGTCTACTTCACTTACCAATAACCCAAACTTACAATTTAAGAATGATCAAAATAATAAAGAAACACGTAAAAACTAACTGAGATTAAAACTCTTATTTCACAATAAAGTTACAAACACTGCCACAAAACATTTCTTATGCATTTAATTCAAACAATACACCTTTAATTTATACCCATTCTTATACATTCAATAACTGTAGTAGAAGAAAATATAAATATCACTTAACATTCTTGACAAACAGTAATAAAGCAGTATAGACATTAGCTAAATATGAAACAAACATCTTTAAGAAAACCAGATTTATCAAAATCCTATATCTTTTTAAAAAATAAGATAAAAATAATTAAATAAATTATTATTTATTTCATGCTCATGCTCCAGCTACTACAAAAAAATCAACCATACTGACACATCCATATTGCACTCTATCAATCTCTACAATTACCTAGCACTAGCTTATCTAAGAAATGAAAATTCCTAAAAGTGAAGGCAATCAAAACGAGAAATAAAAGTAATATTCTAACTGGTACTAATACTGCCAAGCCTAATATCATACAAACCTAATGCTAAGTACTACCAAAACTAAATGCTATAAGGAAAACTGTGGTCCTCTGCACTTCAAAAAGGAGTGAAAAATGCAAGAAGAAAACTGCAAGAACAGCAATGAGGGGACCTATAGGAACAACATATGAATAAAATGTAATAGTTAAAAAGGTATTGATAAGAAACCAGACACATCAGTTTCAAATTAACGCAATAACATACAGCAATGAGGGAATTATGGTCACTGTCCTCTTCTTCCTTATTTTCAGGAAAATAGCCTGTACATCATATATCAACCCAATGCTATCAGGGATGGCATGTACAAAAAACATGCTCACAGTGAGTTTAGTTTATCAAATGTATTTACTCATAGGTGGCTCCACAAGTGCTTAGTCAACACGGAGACACACTTATCTACCCTTTTCCTTGACTTTCAGAAAGATTTTATCTTATAACGCTATTAGAATTGTTAATAATACTGTAATACAGATGTCAATAATAATAACATTGATGTTAACAGCATTAGAAAAAAGATCTCAAGACACTCAAGGAAGGAAAAGTCAGGAGAGGTCATGCAGACTGCTAATTGACTCCTTGGTGGTTGAGCACTCGTAGAGCCATCTATGTGTACATATATTTCACAAAACAATACTAGAGTGAACATCACATAATCCCAGTGGCATTGGGCTAGAACCCTTCTAATTTGACATACTTTTATTGATTCTTGAATTAACATACATTCCATCAAAATTCTATATCCAAACTATGATAAAAACATGACCAACAGAACAAATATTCTTGGTTGTAAATATTCTCAGCATTCATAACTGACAAAGTTTTGTATTTCTTTCATAGTTACAGAAGCCTTTTGATGGTATTTTCAACTATTTTTTAGTGTAAATTGAACTGCTAAGAAGAAGAACACTTTGTCAGAACAAAATTTTTACAGGTCTTTTGTAAGATAACTAACAAACAAAACAATAACATGGGTTCTACTCTACTTTTCTATTCCACCTTCAGCTCAAGATAACACATACATTTGCAAATCTCGTCCTCAGGCAACAACCGTAGATTTCCAACCACCTCAAAACCGCTCACCTACAACACATCAAGCAATGCCTGCTGTGCGAGGTATTTGGCAAGTGCAAAAAGCACTTCGCATATATAATCATGCATTTATACTGTTTTTCAAAGATCGGTGACTCCATCAACACACAGTATTTTTTTTCAATCATTAACTACAACATACAGATAACAGCCATGGAATTATTCAATGCAATACATACAATAACATAAATAAGGTACTGCTAATGGTCACAAAATATAAATAATAAAATGGACCATAATCCAATTGATTAATAACGGGAAAAAAAATTAAATGCTCAATACACAATGAAATAAATGTTCGAACTTACCTGCAAGTTAGAAATACAAATGAACCTTTTGTTTTAGGAAAATGAATGAAAATCAAATGAAATAAAGATACCGTTCTGAAAACCACTGAAAAGGGAAAACATGGGGCCCATTTGTGGGAAAAAAAAAAAAAATCAAGCTACCACAACTGGCATAAAAGTTTGTGTGCAGATCTGAGAATCATTCTAAAATAACGCAGCTCTACAGAAGGAGAAGGGGGGAAAAAAAGAAGAAAACTAAATATGAGGAAATCTGATGCCTGTCGCAGACCTCTTTTTCCTTTCTTTCCTTTTGTTTTCTTTAAGCACAGCAAGAATAGTTCCTTCTTTCAGAAAGAGTGAAAAAGACAGCGAGTGCAAGATAAGGATCTCTTTCGGAATGTGGGATGTAATAAAAAACGGGGTGGGAGAGAAATAACCACGGGTCAATGGGTGGTAGCTCAGCACTGATTAATGATGGTAAAGAATGTGTCAGTCTTTTCTTTCCCTTTTTCTTTTTAAAACAAACTAAGAATTAAAAATGGTTAGAAAGATAGTTTCATAAAATGCCTGATGTATGAATCTGCAAATAAAAATAAAGGCATTAGCAAAGCCAAAGTCAAATGCACACAAAGATACTGGCTATAATATTTGCAATAGTCAAGGGCCATATGGCGTCCAACCTCTTTCGGCCGCAAGAAGTAAAATAATGAAGAGAGAGGTAAATGAAAAAAAAAAAAATAATAATAATAATAATAATAACAATGAGAGAGAAATTTGGTGAAAAAAGACAAGGTGAATAAGGGAAATACGGAACGTGCAATGGAATCAGCCTCTTGCAAAATCAATATAGAAAATCATTCTAAAATTCAAAATGATGAAAGATCATACTTTTATGTCTTTCTTTCTTTTTTCCTTCTTGTTCTCTCATTTTTTCTTGTTCTTTTGCTGCATCACGAGACAGATCTTCAAACAGGTCTATAACACTGGACTTTGGAAGCATAGACATTTGCTATTTCATTTGCTTTCTCTTTTCTTTTCTTTAAATTCTGAAGGGAGCATTAGGAAGAAAATGTTGAAGTGAGTCTGCTTATGAAATTTACTACAGCTGCAAATTACACTTATTTATTGCAAGAACAGTAGACCATTTGAGACTAAAATTCCTATCAGTCTTGGATGTTCAGCAGAACTATATATTTTTTTCTTTCCTCCCTTCTTTCTTTCAGCATATTTTTCTTTTTCTTTCAGACATTCCACTAAATCTTCACATTCTGGAAAACTCTTTTAGTCTAGTATATAGAATTTTACTTTAATTCTTCTGCACATGAAAATAAGCACCAGATTTTATCCTGAAGAGGAAATGTTTTACCTTACCAAAATCATTTCACGTCTTAAAACTGCCATGACACAGCCATCGACAGTACAGTTAGCTGCTTGCTCTATATTTGAGAAGGTAATATCCTAAAAAGAAGGAATAACACATATCTATATCTACATATCTATATATATTTATATCTATAAATATTCATGTCTATCTACTTATCTATCTATCTATCTAATTTTCTATTTGTCTATCTGTCTATTATTCTATCTGTGTGTGTGTTTGTGTGTGAGTGTGTGTGTGTGTGTGTGTGTGTGTGTGTGTGTGTGTGTGTGTGTGTGTGTGTGTGTGTGTGTGTGTGTGTGTGTGTGTGTGTGTGTGTGTGTGTGTGTGCATTTGTGTGTGTGTGTGTGTGTGTGTGCGCGCGTGTGCGTGAGTGTGTGTGTGAGTGTGAGTGTGTGAGTGTGAGTGTGAGTGTGTGTGTGAGTGTGTGTGTAAGTGTGAGTGTGAGTGCGTGTGTGTGAGTATGTGCACGTTTGCATGTGTGCACATGTCCGTCCGTGTTTATGTACATAAGTATGTACATTAGTACGTATGTAAGTATGTATGTATGTATGTATGTATGTATGTATATATGTATGTATATATGTATATGTATGTATTATATGATATTAATATATATATCTACACATATTCATCTATAAATATGTATGTATATATCTATCTATTTATGTATGTATGTATGTATGTATGTATGTATGTATGTATGTATGTATGTATGTATGTATGTATGTATGTATGTATGTATCCATCTATGAATCTGCAAGTCAACACTAAACCTTACTAGGAATAGACACAAACTAAGTACATGAGAAAAAAAAAGAAACCTCCAAATAAAACAAATAATTCCTTTCAAGAAATGCTATGAGATAAAAAGTATTTTCAATCCTTCTCCTTTTCTATTCAATTTTCATTTCTTTTTTATATATGTATAATCAAACACACATTAAAAGGCATGGCTATTTCTGTAGGGTTTGGGAGGTTGCTTGTTTTGCAATCAGATCTCAAGGATGGGTTCAGAGCACAGGGCTTGAGGTATATATATATATATATATATATTATATATATATATATATATATATATATATATATATATATATATATATATATAATATATATATATAAAAACATAAATAAATCCTGAGCTTCGCGACTCGGAGGGAAGAGGCCTTGCACACTTAAAATAGGCAAACGCGGCTCCAAAGAGATGCTAAAAGGGTTGGTAAACACCAATTCTCAACGGTAGTTCGGGCCTCGTTTACCACCCGGTAGGTAAATAAAAAATTTGAAACACGGAAAAAGAAAAAGAGTAGATGTCTGCATTGTAAGAGGATGAAACTGTGCACCGTCTGTCATCAGAAGGTTCAAGCCACCGCATATGGAGGAAGGGAAATGGAACCATCTTTGAAAGAACGCAGTCGCATGGTAAAACACAATCATGTAGATGAAAAAAGGAAAAAAAAGAAAAAAATTATATATGTATCATAAAACGGTAACCTGTTATCATCTCACCTGCAGCAGTCTCTCGTTTCTGTTCAATCTGGTCATCAACCAGTATGCTTTGCCGTTCCTTCAGGTACTTGATTAACTTGTCCAGGTCGCCCATGGAGAGCGGACGCGAGTCGAGTAAATCACAGATCAAAATGCGAATATCTCGGGGCACAACTTCACGAATATTCCGTTGACGGGCTTTCTTGACATATTCTCCAAAATTTTGTTCAATTAAACGCAAAGCATCATCAACCGGCATGTTGCGGTGCTCTGTGCAAAACGAAAGAGTATGTTATGCCAGGGATCAAAGCTGCAGGCTCATGGAGGAAAACTTTTCCCTTAATGATTAAAAAATGCAAAAAACTTCCCATCTGAAAAGCTAACAAAGTTATTAAATCAAATGACAGGTCCATTTGCGGTGTCAACCACTGCCTGAAAAATATAAAACAGAAGTGCAACAGGAAAATATAGAAAAAAATATACATTATATATATATTTATATAAAAAAGCCAGACAGATTCAGGTACTCAACACCATGTACAAAGTTACTAACAAAATCATGTGTCAAAATCCCTATGACACCTTTCCCTCTCTTCATTCAAGCTAATTTAGTAAAAAATAAATAAATAAATAAATAAAATAAAAATAAATAAATAAATAAATAAATAATAGACTATTTGTTTACCAGTAAACAAAAGAACCAACAGCACTTGCTGTGACAAAATGAAGAATCTGAAAATCAATATTTCTCTGATACCTAAAGTCACATTATACCAAATGAAATGAAGAAGAAGAAAAAAAAAGTATCATTCTTTCTTTTTCTTTTTTCTGTCCTAAGAGACTTGTATTGGGTAGCCATGGGTGTAAAAAGCCAAGTCAGTGATTAAAGCTAAACACTAGACTTCAATCAATAATAAGGGCACGAGAGATGTAAATATAAATGGCTGAGAAAATTTAAAGATTCCTTTTCAAAAATAATAATAGTGCTCAAGCAATATCTAAAGCCATTCATAAAGCTTCAACCCATAAACTTAAAATACAAAATAAAGCAAAATGAATAAATCTTATACAAACAAAAATAGATCTTTACAATAAATAAAGACAAAAATCTTCAACCAATGACATTCCCAACGTGTCAAGCATGAAAGCAGCAAAGTCCTCTATCTGGAAATCCTAAGGCTCTTTGAATAACTGAACAACTGAGGTTAATCTTGGATTAATCATTTCCAGCCATAAAAGCATTTACACAATTAAACACACACTGAAATTTTCAGGAAAGCAAAATCAAAATTTCAAAATCTACAGCTATCTCTTATGCGATATTTATGACCCTCTATAACCAACACGCTTGACAGACTAGAAAGAACAATAGCTTAAAGTTTTATCAACTGACAAACATGATTTCCAATTCCTATTTCACATATTACATCAGAAATGCTGGAAAGAAAATAGCACTGCACACTGAATTGAAAATGCCATCTTAAGCCATTTTAAGGGGTCCGTTGTGCTGAATTTTCAACAAATATTTTTTTAAATACTTCAAAATCTGAAAAAAATCTCCTGTAATATAATAAGCTTTGACACTCCTGTGACGTAATATTTCTACTAAATACGTAAAAATAATGAAGTTATGACTAAATCTTTGACCTTCCTGCCTCGGGCTCCAATGTTTACTTTGTCGCATCTGTGCAAATATACTCAACAGATTTTTTTTTTTTTTTTTTATTTTTTTGATTTATTTTGGTATTCCAGTGGTTAAAGACCTATTCCCATATCAATATTCTCTTTCTTATTTAGGTAAGATATATGAATCAAAGCTATTTTCTCTTATTCCAAGACCAATCTTCAACTTATTCATATACATATACATATTCATACATTTATATACATACATACATACATACGTACATATATATATATATATATATATATATATATATATATATATATAATATATATATATAATTATACATATGAATAAATAACCTCTCCGATTGGGACTCAAACCACACACACACATATAAACAAAAGCATAACTTGAATGAAAAAAAAAAAAAAAAGGAAAATTAGAAATCAAGTGGATAAGAGAAATGCTGGCTATATATGAAAAAATATTTTCATTATTAATATTAATAATTGAACATAACTCAGAGACTATCCACTGCGGTAAAAAGTATTTTCCACATGTATTTCAAAATGTTTAATACTATGCATAAAAGCATGTAAATAAATAAAAATTAAAAGCTATGCGTTTTTCTATTCCACGACATGCCAAACAAACAAAAAATCTATAAAGTACTATGAGGAAAATGAGTTATATATCCAGAAATACTGAAGCCTCTCTGTTCTTTTCTTTCATCCATGCTAATAAAAAAGCCTTTAAAATCTTATAAGGCCCTTTCATATTCCTTATGCATAACTATATATATTCATATATATATACAAAAGTGCATTTACCCCTTGCCTATGGGTGGCTTGTACTCCTATGTCACACACGCTGAGTCCCCTCCAAGTTGTGTGCTAAACAACTGTTTGCTTGTTTGGCCATTACTGCAGTGATTGAGGAATTACAGTCCCTCTAAAGTAAGTTTATGGGGGGTGTCAGGTTGAATTATTAGAAAAAAAAATTATGTGCTGCATAAAATCCTGAAAAATGCTGTTGGGTTCAGTCCATGTAATTTTTCAATCATGAATAATAACATAGATATAACAGGCCTATGAACTCCCACGCCCCCACCTCTCATCCTCATGCACCTAGCATAAACACACAATAATCAACAAGAGAGCATCATTATAAAAAATAAACTAAATATGTGTTTTATATCATATTCTCCTACATCTGGCAGGGGACGAGGATGACAGATATATTTGCCAATAGAGCACTGTATGCTCAGTGCCACACAAGATTCAGAAGTGAAACAATGTTCCTTTGTTTTTCAGCATTAGTTTATCCCAACAAGGTTTTTTATGCAGTTTTTCAACATGGCTGGACATAAAGAGCTATATCTAACCAGACTGAAAATGTCAGAACAGCTACCGCCATCAGGACCTCCCAAAAAAGCGAGAGAGAAGGGAGGGCCCACCAGTTGCTCAGAGCAGCATATTGCAACAGTGCAGTCACCTGCATCTTCATACCATTCCTTGCCACTTCCTTTCACATCTCACAAGGAATTTTGCATGAATTTCCCTACCCTACAGACCATCTTGGAACACAGTGCTGGGTTCAAAATGAGCAATTTACTCACAAACCTATTTGAAAGACTTAAAAAGTCTCTGATACCTTTACCGTCGAGCAAATAGTAGACCAAGTGCTAATCAGAACTCAGAATGCAATAGAAAATATGCATAAGTATTTGGCTTATATGATAATGTATATTCAGAATAATTGGAGTGTTCCAATGACTTTACGTGTAAGTAAAAGAACATATTTTTTTGAGATATCATTTATCAAAAACTTATTTTCACCACTATAAAATGAAATTACTCTGTTATCATTCAACCAAATTCCTTGAAAGAAGTCTCACTGGAAAGGGTGGACAGTCTGTTGCTACAGTTTCTAAGTTTAAAATAGGAAAAAAAAAAAAAAATAAAAAAATAAATAATAATAATAATGTTCAACATTGAAGGAATGTATGGAAATGAGAGCAAAAAAGACACATGAAAAATTACATACATAAAAAAATACATAAATCCCATTTCAAGAGACATGAATATAGAATGCAAAGGCCATTGTATATACATCATGGAAATCCGCTATCGCTGAAATCGGACAATATTTTTCCATTCTATTTCAAATTGAACAAAAAATGGTCAAAATTTTTTTTTTCATCAAATTGCTTCAAATTGAGATAATATACACGGCATAGAGGTTAATACCATACAAAAAATCATATCACCCTGACGCCCTCCTTAAAATCACTTACTGGCCTCACTAGAATGGAGAAAAATCATGGAACAGAGAAATTATCTATATCAAAGCTTCTAATTTCTCCCTCAAGCAAATGTCTGCGTGCAATATACAACATCCAGTTCAGTAAAGCACACAAATCACCTGTCAGCACTGGGTCTATACATACATATTTATACATGTATATACATATATATACATGTATATCATGTATATACATATATTAATATATATATATATATATATACATATATATATACATATACATACATACATATACATACATATATAAATATATATATATATATATATATTATATATATATATATATATATAATATATACATATATTATATACACACACACACATACAGATATACACACACACACACACACACACACACACACACACACACACACACACACACACACACACACACATACATATATATATATATATATAATATAATATATATATATATATATATATTATATATATACCCAGCATCACCAAAGGGATAACAAAGTGCATTCTTGCTACAGAATGCCCCATGCTGAATTCATTAATGCATTACAAAAAAAAAAATAAATAAATAAATAAAAAGTCTCTGAAAAAAAAAAACTATGCATACGATGCAGGTTACTCTCAATGATGCAAACATATTTCTATCAAAATAAAATATATCAAGTTTGTTCTCAGATACTTTCTTTACAATCCCCAACTTTTAAACCAGCGTTCAAATGAAAATAATTGTCTTTGACTATTTCACGCAATAACTTTAATTCAGAAACTTTTACTAGACTATAAGAAATTGTCTTCATATAATCCAATGAAAAAGGAGAGTGAAATTGGTGCAAAAAATATCAAAAGATTTGCCAAGGTGAGAAGCACAACCAATCCCACTCCAGGAAAATGACAAATACCTCATTATTCTGCTATCATTTACGTACTCATAAGAATCAAAAAGTACACCCTGTCTGCAATCGAAGTGTAGCTCTACCCACTCACAACAGCAGTGGCATGTGTGCACTGGGAAACAAAACTCTTTCAATGACATTACAGCTGCGGAGGATGTTGCATTCCAAAAGTGTAAGCCAACATAACGTCCTTACTTATATTCATGTGGCTATCAACACTAACATTTCAAGGGTTTGGTTAACATACTTTGGAATTATCTTCTGCTTTCTCATCAATTAGGAAAGTTATTTATTTCAAAATAAGATGATATGTTTATATACCAAATTAAATCATACATGCATTCATTCACATAAGCTCACACATTCATATGCAAAAAGAACTACTGAATACAACACAAACAAGAAAAATGAGATAAACGTTGATTGAAACACCTTACAATTATCCTCTTAATACCCTAAATTTAACACAACAGTGACAAAATATGACAAAGAACACACAGAACCTAAATCTATGGGTAAATATGACATATCAAAGGGGAATTCAAATAGATATTTAATACAATACACATAAATAGACAGAGAAGACTGGAGATAAGACAGATCTGATAGATATAGGAACAGATTAAGTAATAATTAAATATCATAACCTAATTCTTTCTGAAATAATAGGCCTTGAAAAGTATTCAGGTTTAGCCCATTGGATCAGGGTGAAGGGGACACATCATGAAAAATATGGGTGAAGGGAATATGGGTGAGGAGCAGGTGACCGGACCATCTCATCCAGGAAATATTTAGCTAAGGGCCAGGGAGACAGGAGAGTCTCACCAGTAAATAGTTAGGGTATCTCATCGCAGGAGAATCCCAGACACCATAGGGAAGGACCATTGATGATCTGCAGAGCACCAGCTTCAGGAAGGACCTTATATCCACACAGGTACCTACTCCTGCTAGCCATTTCCAGCAGCAAAGGGTGTGTAACAGAAATATGAATAAAATAAATATTAAAAAATATAACACAAAGAACAGTGTTAATACATAGAGAAGTAATACAGAGTCAGCTAAACAAAAACGGTCTATTAACATCCTGCTACATCATAACAAATAACAAAAACAAACCTCAGAAAATAGCAAAACAGTATAAATGTATCTCCAGAAAAAGAGCTAGTGGCTTTGCAAAGAGGAGGCAAGGAGTCTTGAAGCTGCACAAAAGTGTTCATGTGGGTGGACCTATAAGCCACTCGCCTACTGTTGCTACACAAGTAAACCTAATGCCTGGATGTTGGTCTACATGTGAACCGCATTGCACCCAGATCCAACAGATTATAGCAACAAATTAATAATAAAAAAGGAGAAACACTGCAGAGATAGAAGGCAGAAGTTAAGAAAGAGGAGTAGATTAATAATAAATAAAGAATGAAAACAAAAGGCCTTTATAGAATACTGTCAAAATTCATATAGACTTCTCATTTCACACAAACTTCAAGCTAATATCATTACAAATCATTTTCAATCTCCAGTACCTCCAATGTATTCAATAAAAATAGACCATCAACATATCTACTCAATACATTAATTTCTTTAACTTTTTTTGCTCATAAAGGTAAATATGACCCAAGTGACCCATGGGGTTATTCAATTCATTTCTATCCAGCTTCTACCATGCACATCAAAGGTCAGCATTATAATCTATACTAAGATTGTCTACAATTCAGCCCACATCCAAACTTCACATTCAATGCCAATCTTCTTTAGGATTTTTTACTTTATGATATCAAAAAGATTTTAGTAGCAAAAAAAAAAAAGATACCCTTTATCTGGCCTTGGAGATTTAAGTCCTTTCTCAAGGATGTCATAACTTGTACAAACATATTCCGTCTATTTTTTTCAAACCTCACAATTTCTAATCCTTATTCAAAAGTACCAATCTGCAACATGAAAATTGTGCTTCTACTCTACTCTATCAAACTGAAAAAAAAAAATCACATTATCAACAACATAAATTTTATTCTGTCTGTTACATTGCAATGATGATATCTATCTAACTTTGAAATAGAATTAAAAACAGCTATTATAACTACCCTCTTTGTCAATCTGTTTACTGTATCATATACATGTTTATCTTAATACCTTAACATTTGTTAATTTCCCTTCTGGTATGTGCATTTTCTATTTTCACCTACACAAATATGTATGGCAATGAATATCAAAAGTTAAATATGCACATGATATTGCCTCTTTATATGGGAGAGAGAGAAAAAAAAAAAAAAAAAAAAAAAAAAAAAAAAATCAGATTTCACAAAATAGATTCACCCTTTATCTTCAACAACAGAATTGTCTCTCAAAATGTTGTTGGAAAAAATAGTAATTTTATATTAAATTCTTTAACAGTCATCATCTTCGTCATCCTCGCCATCATTCTTATCATTATCCTCACCATCACATCATCATCATCTTGGACTTATCATCATCAACTGCAGTAGCAGGACCATCACCATAATTATCTTCTTTGCCTCATCAATATTTCACTCCCATCTCCCAATTATTTTTTCACCCCTTCCTCAGTATCATCTCATTATCATCCTCCCTCTCCTTCTCTTCCTCCTTATTCTTCTTCATTTTCCTAACCTTTTCATTCTCCCACCCATGTAATTATTGCTTTCCCCCAGAACTTTTAAAACATTTTCTTATCAAGCCCTATGATCCATCATTTAAAAATCTGGTTCGAGGGCCAGGTGATGTGAACGTGTCTTCACGGGACAAAATGGCCATGGGCCAGGGGACAAGAACTTGCTAACACCAGCAAAGGCCAGGGTGACGGAAAAGACTTGCCATGAGTGCACAAACCTCTCGGAGTCAGATTAGATTTATCTGGTATTTCGAAAGGGGCTTTTGCATTATGCCCATCGATAACCAAGTGTGGAAATATGTAATGTTTGTAAGCCATGACCAGAAGAATAC
>NW_020868629.1:296545-326545 GCF_003789085.1 Penaeus vannamei | reverse complement strand
CATTTCTTTAGAAATTTTGATATGTAAAATTTTAGAAGAAATAAATACAATTCCCTTTTATTTTCCAGTGGGTTGGATTTTCTAAACTATCTCATAAACGCTGTCTCTCATAGCAGTTATGAGAAGTAACTGTATACATATGTGTATGTGTATGTGTGTGTGTGTGTGTGTGTGTGTGTGTGTGTGTGTGTGTGTGTGTGTGTGTGTGTGTGTGTGTGTGTGTGTGTGTGTGTGTGTGTGTGTGTGTGTGTGTGTGTGTGTGTGTCTTATTATAACTTCATTAAGATATAATGATACAAATTTAATATAATCCTGTAAAACATTATTTCTACTTATTATTCATCAAGAAGTTGATCCATTTCTAACATAATAATTTTACATTTATATATTAAGAGTTGCATTTGTATATTGCTAACCTCTGTTATTGAATATTAATTATAATTTGTTGCTAAAGAGAAAAATAGTCATACTGATAGAAGTTATACATTTTCATTCATAATTCTACTTGAAGATGTGTTAGGGCTCCTTTAATTCATCATAAATTACATTTGCTGGATGATTTACATTTGGCTTACAACAAATGTTTCCACAGCCTCCATGCACTGGCACAGGCCTATCCTTATTTACATTAGTCATATTGTTTTTTCCATTACTATGGATCCTTAATATGCTTCTCCTGCACATTAACTGATTCCCACAAAGCAAAATCACATTTACACCCTCTTGAAGGTATTTATGAGGCTGAAGAGGGTTGCTAAAATAAGCATTACAAGTGATTTTGGGCACCCACAACTGTCTCTTGTACAGAGATGTGTTTACAACCTCAGAAGTGTTTTTAAAATATGTTTGAGAGAAACGAGGAAGCAGCTTCATTTACAGTGTAAACAAACCTCTTATGATCTCATAGATGCATCAGTAAATCCGGCCCCTGGGAACTAAATCTATTCCAAACAAAGTGAACACCTCAACACTTCCTTACCCAAAACTCTGCCATACTGTGAGAAGTATTCTTGAAGCATATCTCGTGTTATGAAGGCATTGATGCTGCCAACAAAGATCCTCGCATTCACAGTCTTGGGGTCAGAAGTTACCTCTGACACACCACGACGATTAGGCGAGCTTTCACGGTTCCTGATAAGTAAAAGATTTTTTTTTTCAAAATCCAAAATCTGTCTCCCAAGTAAACTATATTAGAATTAAATCTCTATTGACATAAGTATGGTATATCTTTTTCTATTGCACAAAAACATGAATAATTAATAAAGATTAAAATCTATCAGTAGCATCATAGCAAGGAATAATGTTAAAAAAAAATAATAATAATAATAAGTCAAAAGGACAATTCTTATGTACTTCACCCAAAGACTAATAAGTATAAAGACAGCAACAAACCTGCTCCTGCTCCTACTTCTGCTGCGAGAATGGGAACGACGGCGGTCACGATCCCTTCCACGAGACATAATACTTTATAATCTGAAGAAGAGAAAATTTGGTCCCTTTCTAAATTTCAGTATTCAAGAAAGGCTATAAAAAATAATTTGCCTTAATAAAAAAGGTTTTCATAGTTCTACTGTCATAAACAATCTACAAATATTATATAAATTTCTTCTTCATAATCTCCTAATATTTGATCAATACTCCACTAAAGCACTAATATTGTAGTCCAATAATGCTGCATTCAGGACTCTTTGTCTTGCTCATTCAGACAACTTGTCAGGACCAGCTGGACAACAAGGCTGTGTTTGGAACCTCTGAGGCCTTCATTGCCCACAATGCAACCAGCTCAAAAAAAAAACGTTCACACCAGTGTCTTTATTTTACACCCTGCATAGGTTTTGCAACTTGTCTGATGCTTAGTTAAATTACCTGCAACTGGCAAACACTAAAACATCCTTCGATAACATCAATAAAGAAGAAAGGACCATAAAATTACCAACCAATATCATATGATTCCATGCAACTGTAATTGTTAATTTTCAAATACTATTGTGCATCATCTCATCCTGCTCCCCTGGCTGCGAAGGTAGGCAAAATGGATGAGATGGACAACTTGTCCAGGACACCAAAGTAGGTTTTCCGAGCAGTAAAAACATCTTGTCCAACTTGCTGGATGAGTTCCAAATACAGTATTGGTACCAGGAATAAAATTTCCTAGATCACATATGATGGATATTATCTTGATTAAATACTCTGACCCACTGTAAGAGTATATACCAATACAGTAAGAAAAAAAAAATAAAAATAAAAAATACCTAATAAGATATATACAACACAACTTTCTATTGGCATGGCCTGGACTGCAGGCATCTCATGTATTTAAATGGACCTCTAAAAGTCTAATGTTCATATACATAAACTTAAGAGTGTTCTATATTCAAGAGTGCTCTTTCCTAGCACAATCACCTGCCACCCAAACCACCACATGTCAGGTTAATCCATTGGATCTGGTGTCGCGCTCTCTGCACGAGGGCCAAAATCTGGGCATTTGGCTTACTTGATTGGGGACTCTCACAGGTGTGCAGCTTGTACACCTGGCACACTCAAATACTTTTTTGCAGTATCAAGAATCCCTGCCTCCCCTTGGCAATGATATATTATTTTTTTTTGCTTTTTTTTTCCATTTTCCAATGTCTGTATTTGTCATTTGATATCTTAATTGCACAGACTTCATATCATCTCTTGAGGCATCTTGTAACTCTGTGCAATAACAGTAACAATAAGTAAAATTTTGTTATTTGTATCATTCTTAATAATATTTTTGCAATTTGCAATTTTCTGTAATACACCCTGCTAAACCAGTCACAGCAGGCAGGAATAAGGTCCTAAGCATGGAAATAGAGTCCTCTCTGAAGCCAGTGCTCTTCCAGTCATAGCTCACAGATGGTACATTCCACACTTGTTTATTGACAGAAATAATGTAAGAGGCCCTTCCATAATGCCTACTGAATCTAATCACTGTCCTTGGGCTTTGTGCACTCATGGTAAGTTATTGCCTTCACCCTATCAAAATTCTCTCAAAAGTATGTTCCCCTCACCCGAGCGACAGACAAATTTTTTCGTAACAGCATGTTCCTGAAACCCAGCCTTTAGCTACATTTCTTCATGACATGATGGTCAGATCACTCAGATCCAAGGAATAAAATGAATACGTGGAGGATTCTTTGTTTCCCTGGCCAGGGGTTGGGGAGGGAGCAGCACCCTATGCAAGGGTTGCACTGCATTCAACAGTATAGTGAGGTAGTAACTTCATTATGTTATTATAGGCATCTTTTCCAGTGGATATTAGGGTGTCTCGAGACGCGCAGTGACACCAAAAGCTGTCTCGTGATCGGAGGTGAGACAGGCCTCTAAGTTCCGCCCATTTCTGTGACGTAATGGGAATGATCGCTGTTGATGGCATGCTATTTTACTGTACTGGTTATTTTTCCGACAGGTAAAAAGTATTTTGGAATATGATATCCAAGATGGCTTTTGGTATCTTATGGTGGGTAGTGTGGTGTTATAGATATCCAATATAAGTACTAATATGCAAGAAATATCCAAAGTAGGAGGACTGCATCTGGCAACTCGATTAAAGTTAACCATCTGCTAAATTCCTGTCGCGCAAGAGGTGTCGCGTTTCCCATAACCGCTGGAAAAGATGCCTTATATTATTGTTAGTTTACCCTGCAATTTTCTTGGTACCTTCCATGCCCTTCCCTGCTACCATGGCCAAGAATGTGAGGTTTGAGTACAAATATGTGTACTAGAGGATGCGAGGAATCCATCGACACCAAAATTGTTGCAAATGGTAACCCAACATAAACTGTCTTCACACATGTAGCTCATGACATCACTGCCATTTGTTGTTTATTTATCAAGAATGCACTGTACAATTCATGTATTTCTGTGTTTTAATTTATCTAAAATTATACAGAAACCCATATTTTCTAAATGACAGAAGTATACAATGCTCTCTGTTTTATCATATATACACCATATCTTTATTAGACGTAAATGTTACAACCATACATGTATATGTGCAGCCTTCTACCAGCAAATCTGACAATTCTGTAGCCACAGTCCTCATTCTCATCGCTCATTTCAAAGGTGAACTTAGTTTACAGTGTTATTTGTGTTTCCGAATTCTTTTCCAACTTTCCAAGGAAAAAGATCTCTAACTGAAATCGTTACAATATTGGGTATAACACTAAATTCATTGAAAAACAATGTGTTCCAGCTGCAGATCTTTATCAGAGGTTTGTCATATCCTAGCCAACCTAATGTCAACCATAAGGGAAACCCAATTTGTTTCTTTATATACACAGCCAGTTTCTGTATTTCCCCTGTGGGGAAATACAGAAACTGGGTGGGGGTCTGGGGGCAGAGCCCCTGATAGGCAAATACAGGAACCTGGAGGTAGTCCATGGACTGACTCCCAACTGGGAGTCGGCCATATTTCCCTGAGAGGGAATTATGGCAACTGGGAGGGGGTCTGCCCCAGGTTAGGAGGGTTTTTGGTTTAAAAAGCGATCTCCTTGATAGTTTGTGCATTTATGATAAGGTTCATTCACTTGTTCACTAACGCAAAACCGTGTCCAATCTTCTGTGGCTTTTCTATTTTCCCTTTACTTTTTATGAAATGCACATCTTTGCTCAGATTTTTAATTTTCCACTTTCTTTTGCTCTTTAAAAAGCCTATTGTGAATGAAATTCCCCACTCCTCCAACCTCTGATTGCCAATGGAATCCCCTAACATTGTCAGCTGGAGTTGGGGACTTAAAGCGTTTTAAACAGTGAAGTGCTTGGGCAAGAATTCTTGCCGATAGGCCAAGATCTGTTCCCTGCTTAAAAGACTTAGATCAGCAGGTAAGACTTATTCAGTGATGCCAGACATGTGGAAGTGAATTTCTATAAAGTACAAATCATAACAGCCCTTGGAGAGCTTAGAAATGTTTTAAAAGCAATAGACAAGTATAGCCTGATTCGGTAACACTTAGCAAATGCCCCTAGCAACGAGTACTTGGTGAAAACAAACCCTCGTTCGTTTGAAAGCTTATTGCTCTTTGCTTAGGAAGTCGCTGAATTTTTCTGAGAATTTAGTTTCTTTGCGTGAAAATGCCGGGGAGCTGTGTTGCCGTTGGTTGTTCGAACCACAAAATGATGGGAAAGAATTGGTTTACCCATTCATATATTTCCAGATCGCAAAAAGAAACTTGAAAAATGAAAGCGATGGGTACAGGCCATTTACAGAACATTATATTACATATTGATAATTTAAATATTTTCAAATTCTAGAGACAGACAATCACTTTCAAACTCTATGTACACTATCTACTAAGGCCAAACAAGGTCGACGTTGCCAACATTATTTTTTGGCAACAGTTACACACTCCAAAAAGCACACCAGCAATTTTTCTGTGATAAATTGATCATAATTTTAAATTACATGCAAACCATCCTCAGATCCAACTCACCCAAACTTTATCCCAAGCACTGTCTTTTAGATGAAAAACAAAGCAGACATACTGTTAAGAGGATTTGAAATAGGAAGAAAAGAAGCCTAGTTAATGAGATAAAACAACTGAATAAGGCCTATCTCCAATTATTGAGGAAAGAAAAATGCGTTGTGCGCTTGTAGACCTTTATGTGACTTCATTGTCTTTTTTGTATAAACCCCTAATAAATAGGAAGAAAAGTGATGTTATGAAATGGCACTGATTTCACAGAAAGATAACCTATATAGTTAAAAATCATAGATTACTGTAGGAAATTATGTTATCATAAAATCACTCTTATAACATGGTGTTGATCAAATAGTATTAGATGGCAGGATATTCAATATTTCGAAGGACTGTCAATCCCAATTTCGGCAGGCAGACGGTATGGGCAATCTTAGATATACAGCTAGTTTTGCTTCATATTGCTTTTTTGCTTCGATTTTTAAAGAATCAAAGCATTAATACGCTTTTTTCGCTTACGCTAATGGTGCGCCATCTGCGAGCGATGGGTTTGTTTTCACCCAGTGGAATGGCGACTCCAACACGTGACGTCACACTGAATTGGTCTATTCCCACCAACAATCTTGGAGAGATATAACTTGTGCTTAAGTCAAGGATGGAGTTTATTTCATTGGCAGTTGGTAACAGTTTGAGTGCGCAATTCAAACAACTGACAAGCTAGTGCCACATCAAAATGGCATAGAAGAAAATAAATCTACCCTAACATCTTTACAAAGTGCAATATTTTTTCCTTTAAACATATACAGTCCCTCTAAACAGTGACACACACTTCCAATTGGCAACCCTTGCATTCTGACTCGCTATCAAAACAAATGAACATCACTGAATTAAAATATAGGCCTACCCATTTCCATATATACAATTCTATGAGGTTGAAAAAAATAGTCAACTAATGAAATATCAACAGAAGAATGTTCCTAGAATTTTTCAGACTTTTTCACTTGAAATATTCTCCATTTCATTGAACAGTTGATATATTCTCAATTAAGAGAGACAAGGAGTTTAAAAATAAAGAGATAAATTGTTCATCTTATAATGATTTCTGGTTTATAAGAAAAAAAGCTTTTTCATTCTTATAATCTCTTTTTTGGTTATACTATTTTCTCCTGTTTTCAGTCAATATGAATTTCTTTGAATATAATCTTATGGAAATTACAAAATTAGATACAATAAAAAAAGATTTCTCTGACAAATTATTAAGCAGAGTTCTTGGCCAACCCCCGCATTCGAAAGCTTATAACCAAATGTAAGTCTAGCCATCTACAGGGGTCGCTTGAGAAAACCAGACAAATTCTTGAGTTAGCAATGAAAGTATTGAGATTTTAGGCAAGAACTTTCCCTGCTTAAAAAGCCTTTAGTCTCTGATGGGTGTGGTCCTGTTGTAAATCTTTACCCTTCTTGTTACTACTCAAGGAAGTATAATGTCCAGGTTTCAGGCTACACTCGTGTCATGAGGCACCAGGTTCCAATAGATTAAACCAAACGAAAGGGCTACAGCAACTCGGGAGAAATGCCAATTAGAAGCAGGTCATTGGGAAATATGGCAATCAGTATGATTCAAGGGGTGATGCTTCCATGTTAAGAAGACTTCTGGTTCCGACAGCAATTTTTACAGTAGTTTATGTATCTAAGATTGACTCCATTCAACTCTTGACTCTTGGATCAAATATTTCATGGACAAATATTGGATCCAATTTTTCTTTTTTTCACTTACTTTTTTTTTATGCCTGTTATGGGTGAATTTGCCTGTATCCCCCAAATCCAAAAAAAAACAATTGACCAAGGGATGTATCTGACAGGTGTAGGCCTACTATAACTTTTAATGTAATAACTATGAAAGAAAAAGTGAAGAACATAGTTACATTTTCATTACAAGCAATTTAACAACAACAATATTGTTATCTGCAGTGATATATATCTATAATGAATGGTAACAAACTTATTAAATGTCTGAATGAAAAATTAAACATGTAGGCCAATGATACTTCAGAGAGAAAACCCATTTAAATTCCACAATTTTGACACTCAAATCAATTCAAATAATCAGATAGATTATCTATCCCCTACGACAAAGGTTTTTAACTATGAAAAGAAACAAATACACTGAGTAAAGTAAGCAATTTATCTTTTCTAATTAAAATCTGATAGGCCTACAACCCAACAAAATCCCTAAAATCAATGCAATTATTTGCTTTCTAAATTACAACCAAAACGAATAATCAATTAACAATATTCACACAACACCAACCAACCAAACTGCGTAAAAGAGAAACTTAAACTCCGCAACAATAACAAATGCATAATAATAATAAACGCGATGGCAAACACAAAATAAAAACAATTATCCCAATTTCCTCCTTTTCTTCCAGTTCCAGCGTTTATTCGCCATTGCGCCTCCTCCCTCCTGTATTCCCTCTCTTCACCCACCTTCTTACCGGTATTAAGTATTCAATAAAGTCAGAATTAAGGGAGATAATCGCTATTTCAATCGCCTTTATATTACGAGTCTTCTTGGTTGATGGAGTCTTGGGTTCAAATGACGAACGGGATGCGCAATGGCTTTTTTGTTTTTGTTTTTGTTTTGACTATTTTCTTGCGTTTTGTGATGATGATATTTCTTTGTTTTATTTAAATGAGAAGTTTAGCGTCGTGGTGTGTAGCGGTGGTGTTTATTTGTTATATGTAACTTCTGGTTTTGATGCGCAATGGATATTTGATTTTGTTATTGGTTTCATGAATATAAATATGTTGTGTGGCATTTTGTTGGCGTTGTAAATCTCATTTGGGGATGTCTATTATCTACACGATATATAATTATCTATTTATCGACCATTTTAACTATTAAATTTCTTAATCTAAATCATCTCTCTCCATAGACAGGCTTCTTCAAGTTAATACTTGACTACATTTCTCTGTCTTTTAGGTCATTTTGATTATAATTTTCATCTTTGCTCTTTATTCTCTTAAATATCAACGATTTGTTACGTTTTTCTCTTTTTTTATTAACTTTTTTTCTTATCCTTTGGTCATCGATTTTTTCTCTCTCGACTTTTTTTAATGACCGCAATTTTTTGTTTTTGTTTTTTATTTATTTTTTTTTTATTTACATCATCAAGGTCTTTACATTCATCTACGCGTATTAAATCATCCTTTTAGTGTTCTCGTATTATCACTATTTTCTTAACACTCATTGTCATTATCATTGTCAATATCATTATCATTACTATTGTTATTATTGCCATCAACTTCAATCATCATTTCCATTATCATTATCATATATCATTATTATGACTAATACTATGATTATCATTATGGTTATCATTATAATTATCATGATCATTGTTATTATCGTTATTATTACTCTTATTACTATTATCATTGTTGTTTTTATTATTGTCATTATCACTATCATTATTATTATCATTGTAATTATTATTGTTATTGTTATTATTATTGTTATTATTATTATTATTATTATTATTATTATTATTATTATTATTATTATTATTATTATTATTATTATTATTATCATATGATCATTATCATTATATTATTATTGTTATCATTATTATTATTATTGTTATATTACTATTATTATTACTATTATTATTATTATTATATTATATTATTATTATTATTATTATTATTATTATTATTATTATTATTATTATTATTATTATTATTATTATTATTATTATTATTATTATCATTATTATTATTACTATTACTATCATTATCACTATCATTAGTGTTGTTTTTACTGTTAACTTTATCATTATCATAACTACTGTTATAAATATTTTTATCATTATCATTATCATTATCATTATTGTTATTATTTTTATTATCATCATTATTTTTATTATCACTATCATTAGTGTTGTTTTTACTATTAGCGTTAGCATTATTGTAACTACTATGATTATCATCATCACTGTTATTGATATCATGATTATTATTATTATTATCATTATCATTATTATCATTTTCAGTGTTATTGTCATTAGTATCATCATTAATATCATTATCATTGTTGTTGTTATCATTATCATTATGATCATTTTTATCATTATTATCATCATTGTTATTATGTTATATATTATTATATTATTATTATTATTATTATATTATTATTATTATTTATTATATTATTATTATTATTATTATTATTATTATTATCATTATTGCTATCATCATTATTATCCTTAACACTATTACTATTATTTTTTAATTGATACTAGCACCATCATTATTACTATTATCATTACAATAATCATCTTTATCATTATTTTTTTATTACTATTATAATTATCATTATTAGCATTATTGTTATCATTATCGTCACCGTTATTATTCTTATCATTACTATCATCATCATCATCATCATCATTATTATCATTATTATTATTATCATCATTATTATTATCATCATCATCATCATGGACCAGCATCATTATCATCAATATCATCATGGTCATTATCATAATTGTCACTACTGTAATTATCATTATCTTAGTTATTGTTATTACAATTATGATTGTTTCATTACTACGAAAACAAAAATGCTACTTATTATCATCATTGTTATTATCATTATCATTATTGACATAATTATTATCATTACTGTTATCATTATCAATATTGTTGAAATTATTAACATTATTAGTATCATCCTTATTATTATTGCTTACTATCATCATCATTATCATTATTGTTCTTATTCTTATTATTATCACCCTTTTTATTGTTTTGATTATCATAACTATTATCATCATCATTTTCATTATTGTTATCATTATCATCATTATCATTATTCATCATGTGTGTGTGTGTATATATATATATATATATATATATATATATATATATATATTATATATATATATATATATATATATATATATATATATATATATATATATATATATATATATATATATACATAGGAAGTGTTGATATCACAAACCAAACGATTTTGAAGTATAAATTCCAGATCTTAAACAGGATAAGGATGACCAGAACACAACACACACTCCCAATACAAGACCTTCCCTGTGTTTTTTTCCTGCCATAAACTTCAACACTTAACTTCCCTTGGCATCTTTCGCCCACAGAGCACGTGCAAAATCTCAAGGTTAGACTACCACGCATGCGCTGCTCTTCACCACATGGCAGTACATTGTAAATCAGTAATTTTCTAGTGATACACGAGATCAAGTGGTTGTCGGCGAAATGGCAAGTATAGGGAAAATTATCATTTATTTATGTATTCATTTTAGGATATAGGAATATTATTTCCTGATGTGTGATGTGAATAGAATATACAGAGAGAGAGAGAGAGAGAGAGAGAGAGAGAGAGAGAGAGAGAGAGAGAGAGAGAGAGAGAGAGAGAGAGAGAGAGAGAGAGAGAGAGAGAGAGAGAGAGAGAGAGAGAGAGTCATGTTATGAAGCTTTTAGTTTCATTTCTTCTCTAACGGAAATTGTCCCAACTAGATTTTTTCAATTGTTAGACTATAAATACCAAAAGCACGCCTTTTGCGGTATACTGAATTGACAGCTGTTAGATGTTTCAACTATCTTTCAGGGTACAAGTAAGAATAATAGAATTTGCACTGATAATGGTAGTCATCATTGTACATCTATGTTACTGAATAAACAATAACCAAGGAATTGTGGCGAAAATTTATGAAAACGATGTCAGGAAACAAAAATTCTGTGAAATGCTGCAGATATTTCATAGACATCGAATCTGTCCTAACCCATAGTGAAAAATACAACACGTACCCTTTAGATCATATCTGTTCTTGGTAACTCAAAGACAAAACAGATCATTGTTTAAGTACACTTTATCAAAGAGTTGTTGTTTGTTTGTATTATTGCTACTATTAGAAGTTTGGCTAAGAAGAAATTTCCTGTTCGTCATATAAGAAAGACAGATATGGATATCCTGGCTCGGGAATTTGTAGTCACATGCACAAAAAATGTCCTTGTAGCATCAGGAGCGAAACCAATTACCCTAACATAGAAAAAAAGGAAAAAAAATGCGAAATAGTAGCTGAATATATATGCCACCGAACGATACGAGGTACAAAAGGAATTATCGTGGAAATATGTGGATATTGTCATTTACATATGTGCCTCTATATATTATATATATTATATATATAATATATATATATATATATATATATATATATATATATATATTATATATATATATATATATATATATATATATATATATATATATAATATATTATATTATATATATGTATATATATATATATGTGTATATATATTGTATATATATATATTATATATATATACATATATATATATATATATATATATATATATATATATATATATATATATATATATATATATATATATATATATATATATATATATATATATTGCATATGTGTGTATATATATGTACAGTATTTATATATACTTATATACATGTATGTATATATATACTTATATACATATATGTGTGTTTGTGTATACATTTGCGTATATATACATATATATGTATATGTAAATATATATATGTAGTAAATATATATATGTATGTATTCAGGGAATATATATATATATATATATATATATATATATATATATATATATATATATATATTAGATTTCTGGAGCACTGAACATAAAACCAAACAATTGAAAAACACTCAAGGAGTAAAACTTGTGCTTCACTCAAAAACAATAGCAACAAGAAAACATTACTGGAATATACTATCATCCTATGACATGAGGATTTATGCCGATAGTATGGCATCCTATATTTTTTCCAGCCATTATGTACTATATTTTTGTTGAAATTGAACAATGACTTGAGATGCGAAAGGACTTCGACGCTGTGCTTTCGTGCTTCCCTTTACGGCGTGTCTTGGAAATAAATAAGCCAATTCTATCTGAGAAATTTATTGAAATCAAACAACATACTCTGAGTTGCTTTTGTATTTTTGTTCGTATGTCGTGTTAGCAACACACATATCCCTCTGGCCGCCTGCAGAAGTATTTGCAGTTTCCTTGTCCTTGGCCAAGCCCACCCTGTCCAAAGCCACCTTGTTGTCCAAATCCTCCTTGGCCAAAACCACCTTGTCCAAAGCCTCCCTGGCCAAAGCCACCTTGTCCAAATCCTCCCTGGCCGAATCCACCTTGTCCAAAGCCTCCCTGTTGTCCGAATCCTCCTTGTTGTCCAAATCCACCCTGGCCAAAACCACCTTGTCCGAATCCTCCTTGTTGTCCAAATCCACCCTGGCCAAAACCACCTTGTCCGAATCCACCTTGTTGTCCGAAGCCACCTTGGCCAAAGCCACCTTGTTGTCCGAAGCCACCTTGTTGTCCGAATCCGCCTCCAAAGCTACCCCCTGAAGGTCTGTTTGGTCTATTGGGTCTGTTCCCGGAAGACGACCCACCGCTGCCCGACTGCCCTCCAACGGCTTGCTCGAACAGCTGTTGTAATTCCTGTGTATGAGAAAAAAAACACATAAGTATGGAGTGTTTGCACTGACATTACAGATACCAGAAAGTCCTGGAGGCGCCACCATGTTTGAGGTATTCTGATCATAAACAAACATGACTGACAACTACTACACAGGCGAATTTCTGTTTTAAAAACTGAATTTCACGATGTCAGAATCCAACAAATTGTTGGAAAAGCATGCAGAGATGGCCTTGAACATAGCGAGAGCATACTGGAGGCATTGCGAAAAGTGCAGCACGCAAGCAAAAGGCCATATGTGCTTCTATTTAAATTCTCTACGGTTTCATCATGTCCACAGCTTTGGAAAGGCGATCAAATGCTGCAGAAAATACAATGGTCTTAGACCAAATGGAAAAAGAGGGATGAGAGAGAAATTTTGACATTGAGGCATAGATCAGTACAGTTTCGTGAACATCAACTGGCTGGAACGGGCTGCCGAAGATAACGGACCCAGACATCGTAAATATTTTATTATTTACACCAAGCCCATACACGGCCGAAGATCTAGTGTTATAGAGGGAAAAAATAGAAATAGAAATTTCTGCTGCCTGCTACACTGTTAGCTATAATATCGAAATCATATTGTATTCTGGGTGATTAACATTTCACTAGAAACAAAAAAACTGTAGTTTGAGATGCCAAAATGTCTTCATAGTTATTGGCATAGCTTAGGCCCTTTTCCAGTTTGCTTTTTTCTTCTCCACTGATTCAGTTAATGTTACCTAAAGAGAAAATTGGAAAAAAGAGCTGAGCACAACCTGATATTATTTATTTTTCCTTCAGGATACTGATTCAAGCGAGAAGGCCACTGATGTCATCTTTTCACCTTGATTTCGAATAATTTTCGGCAATTTATAAAACCGTAATTGCGACTCGAATTTTCCGTTTATGACATCCATAGACGCTTATTAAATCCATAGAAATAAGAGAAGGAAGTGGAAGGAATAGACACACAAGCGTTTCAAACCTACAATGCCTCCAATATGGCGGACACCTTTTTGGTGACATCACATGAAAACAATATATATACACATATCTATGTACGCGTGCACACACAGGTATACACATAATAACAAAATTGATAAATCGAATATTTCACTTAGTTTGAACGATAAAACTGGGTCTGTGAATTTTAGGATGAAACACAAAAAGAGTACAAGTTGTTCCTTACCGCTAGACTCTGGGCGTAAGAGCCAGCGAAGATCGCCGCAAGAACTATTAAGGTGAACTTCATCTTCCTTCTGAAAGAGGAAAAACCGTTAGCTCAGTACAAGTACAGATATCAAGAGTGTGCACTTGATATGAGATGCTCCACTGACTATAATTATATATATATATATATATATATATATATATATATATATATATATATATATATATATATATATATATATATATATATATATATATAGTATATATATATATATATATATATATATATATATATATATATATATATGTATAGTATATATATGTGTGTGTGTGTGTGTGTGTGTGTGTGTGTGTGTGTGTGTGTGTGTGTGTGTGTGTGTGTGTGTGTGTGTGTGTGTGTGTGTGTGTGAATGTAGTAGTATATATGCATGCATGTACATACGTACATACACACACACACACACACACACACACACACACACACACACACACACACACACATATATATATATATATATATATATATATATATACACATATATATACATATATATACTGATAGCTAGATACACATATATTATGTGTATGTGTGTGTGTGTGTGTGTGTGTGTGTGTGTGTGTGTGTGTGTGTGTGTGTGTGTGTGTGTGTGTGTGTATGTTGTATATTTGTAAATGTGTATATGGATATACATATATGCATATTCAGATTTACAATTGTTCGTGGATAAGGAACCAGTAATTACCTATAATCAAACTTTTACTTATATTTTGCTGTTTTCGCACACGGCGATCATAAGATAACATAACAGTAAAGAAATACTAATGATACAGGCCTTAACTAGATATTTAACAAATACAACCCCGTAACAGATCAATACATTCACCAGAAACTAAATAAAAAACGTGTTTTTGTAAATAACATTTAAAACAAGGTGATCCACGCGTTGTACTCAGTAACCAAACAATATATAGACAATAATCAGTTAACTACACCGCCAAGTTAAGTTATATATATATATTAGTACATTAATCTACATTTATTAATATTGTTATTGTTACTATTTTTATTTTATACTATTAATTTTCAATTACTAACATTTTTATTATTGTCGTTACAAAGACTTGAAATGTTATTACAATCATTCTAATATTAATATCATCATTATAATCAATGTTATTATTATGATAATTGCAAATAGTAATAACACCAAAGATGGTGAAAATAATAGTGACAACAAATGTAACGTAATGGCAAGATAAAACGAATAGGTAATGGACTAAGGTAGACGAGAAAGGCAAAGGGCATTGGAAAGTAACGGTTTGAGGGAGAATGGGGGGGGGGGTAGGTATAAAGGGGGAGGTATAAAAATTAGGATGGAGGAATGGATGGGAGAGTATTATCGCTCATGGGAGGGTGGGTGGATGAATCACTCTCTCTCTCTCTCTTTCGCCTGCTTCTCCTACTATCTCTCTCTATCTTCCTCCACTTCCTACTCTCTCTGTTCATCCTCTTACTCTCTCTATCTATCTTCCTCCACATCTTAATCTCTCTCTTCCTCCTCTTACTCTCTCTCTTTCTCTTCCTCCTGCTCCTACTCTCTCTCTTTCTCTTCTCTCTCTCTCTCTCTCTTCCTCCTCCCCCTATTCTCCCTGTCTTCCTCCTCCTATTCTTTCTCTCTCTTCCTCCTATTCTTTCTCTCCCTCCTCCTCTTCTCCCTCTCTCTTCCTCCTACACACACTCTTCCTCCTCTCTCTCCACCCGAAAAAGTAATTAATACATCCTAAACTGCCCATCCCTGCTCACGAGCGAAACGAATCACGGACTTCCTCCTTTTGCAAATAATTCAAGAGTAAAAAAGTAAAATAAAAACAAATATAGGAAAGAAACTTCATATCTCTCAAGGTAAAACAGCGAAGGACCCACATTTAAAAAGGCATTTTCAATCGATCATAAACATTAACTTTTCTTCAGATCTATCTCTCTTTTTTCTTGAAGATTTACTTAGGGAATATGGCAACATTGCACGTTTTTAATATCGAGCAATGGATTAAGCTTAAAGATAATCTTCAGTATGCTTCCGAAAAACCCAAAGGAGGAAATCTTGATGAAGTTTGCTCGCCAATATTCTCTTCTAGGATTGACCTTGAAGGTGGCTTCGTTTAGAGGATATAATTTCTTTTTTACTTTGATTTCAGATTTTTTTTTATTATTATTATTATTATTATATTCACTGTCATTACCATTGTAGTTGCTATCGACTTCATTACCATCATCATCGTGAGTGGTGATAATATTATCATTATTTTCGTAGATATACTATTGCTCTTATAACCATAATTATAATTATGTTTAATTATCATAATTGCCATTACCAATACATTGCCACTAATAATTACCTCTTTCATCAAATAATCCCCCCCCCCAAATCTAATTTCATTTCGTGTTTTTCCTTGGCTTGTTCAAGGTCAGCGAACTTCCTGCCCTAGCGACCTTCCTCTCCTTTCACTCTTGCCCGCTGTGACTGAGGACTCGACCTCTTTTCCTTCTAGGTGGAAAAGTGTTTCGTGATGTGTGTATGTGTGTGCATATGTAAACACACATACAGACAGATAGATCGATAGACCTATCTATTTACCTGTCTTTCTGTCTGTTTGATTGTCTTTCTGTCTACCTGTCTGACTGACGACCTACCTATCTCACTGTCAGTCTGTCCATATACTTATATATACATACAAATACACACACAGAGGTGTGTGTGTGTGTGTGTGTGTGTGTGTGTGTGTGTGTGTGTGTGTGTGTGTGTGTGTGTGTGTGTGTGTGTGTGTGTGTGTGTGTGTGTGTGTGTGTGTGTGTGTGTGTGTGTTGTGTGTGTGTGTGTGTGTGTGTGTGTGTGTGTGTGTGTGTGTGTGTGTCAGTGAGCAAGTTAGCGAGTGAGTGAGAGTGAGTGAGTGTGAGTGTGAGTGAGTGAGTGTGTGAGTTGTGTGTGGTGTGTGTGTGTGTGTGTGTGTGTGTGTGTGTGTGTGTGTGTGTGTGTGTGTGCGTGTGTGTCGTATATACACAGTAGGGCACCCACTCCCATGCATATTTCTTCATGAAATTATTTCCGTGATGAACAAACTTTCCCTCTGTTTCTTCAAGAATAAGGTCACCTGACTCAAATTATATAGACGAATAAAAAAGTGAGAGTGACTCATCAGAATAGTTTAGTTGGAAAGGAGAATGCCATGTGAGAAGGGGAATATCTTTAAAGCGAGAGATGACAAAAGTGATGATGATTATGATAATGATGGGGAGGAGGAGGAGGAGGAGGAGGAAAATGATGATGGTGGTGATGATGATAATATTGTTGATAATAGTAATGGCAGTAATAATAATAACAATAATACTAATAATGATAATAATAGTAATTGGACAACAATAATAATAATGATTAAAATTATGAGAACGATAAAATGATGATAATAATAGTAATTGGACATTAATAATAATAATGACAATATCAATGATGACAATAATAATAATAATGATGATGATGATAATGATAATAATAATAATAATAATAATAACAGCAACAATATCATTGGTAATAGTATTAATAGTAATATTAATAATAACAATAATAATGATAACAACAATAACTAATAATAATAGAAAAATAATAAGTGATGATGATACCTTACGGAGAATGACCTCAGTCAAAATGCTATAAAAAGAGTAATAATCATTAAATATCTTTGGTAACAAGATTTGCATTGATGGTAGTGGTAATAATATTAGAATAAACGATAATTATGATTCAAAGAACTGCAACAACAAACATTAAATCAAGAATATAAATTTACGATAATAGTAATAAAGATATAAAAGAAATAACTACAGTCCAAATAATTTGCTTATTACTGGAACGCACGGGATTCTAAATTTGCCCAGCCGTTGTTTTTTAAAGATTTTTTTTTTTATTATTATTTATTATTTTCCGAGGTTTGATCCTTATTGGGGACGCTTTGGCCTACCTACTTATGAGGAGAGCTGAGTGGGACGGACTCAATAATAAAAAGATAATGATATTCATGATGCCGCTGTACTTCCCCAAGAGCGGTAACCTATAAGCTTCCTCTCTGCCGGAAATGGTGAGGCGTCCATGAATTTATGTTTTTGTTTTTGTCTTTTTTGTTATTGATTTGTTTTTGTTTTGAATCCTCACTCGTTTTTTTTAATTGTCGATTTCTGTTAGGTCTTTTGTTGTTTAGAGTCGTTTTTCGTTGTTTTTTTATCGCTATTTTTAATCATTGATACATTCACCTACGTCTCAAATCATTATCATCACCTCATCTTCGCCACATCCACCTCATCATCATTACCATATTCACACCCTCACCTTCATCATTAACACACGTACTTCACCACAACCACCTTCATCATCATCACATCCAACTCCCGATCATAACCACATGTATTCACCACCCTCAAATACCCACTTCCTCAACCATCCCAGTATCCACCCACACCCACACAGATTTAGAAACCACTCAGCACCCACCCAAACCCAACCCAACATCCACTTTAGATCCTTCCTCCACCCCCAGACACACCCACACAGACCTAGACATTACTCATCACCGACCCAAATGCAACTCCACGACCATAGACCCCGCAACCCACCACTTTAGCATCCACAATACCTCCTCCACCATCCCCACATCCCCCGACACACCCACACAGACCTAGACATTACCCATCACCCACCCAAATCAACCCCATCCACTTTAGCATCCACATATACCCACCTCCTCCA
This sequence comes from Penaeus vannamei, assembly GCF_003789085.1. Taxonomy (NCBI): domain Eukaryota; kingdom Metazoa; phylum Arthropoda; class Malacostraca; order Decapoda; family Penaeidae; genus Penaeus; species Penaeus vannamei. The sequence continues at coordinate 307,589 of NW_020868629.1, read as the reverse complement.
CCATCCCCACATCCACCCGACGACACCCACACAGACCTAGACATTACCATACAACCCAACATCCACTTTGCATCCACAAATACCCAGACACCCACACAGACCTAGACATTACTATCACCGACCCAAATGCATCGACGACACCCACACAGACCTAGACATTACCCATCACCGACCCAAATGCAACCCAACATCCACTTTAGCATCCACAAATACCCACCTCCTCCACCATCCCCACATCCACCCCGACCACACCCACACAGACCTAGACATTACTCATCACCGACCCAAATGCAACCCGACATCCACTTTAGCATCCACACGACATCCTCGGGAAAGCCAGTGAGGAGGTCGGAAGCGGATGCCTCAAGAATAGCATCGCCGTGATTCTTGTTCTTGTTTTTGTCTTGTTTTTGTCGGGGTTTCACGTGGGGGGGGGGATTCCTCAAGGGTGTGTGGGTTGGGATTCTAATATGGTTTGGGAGAAACTTAGGATGAGGGAGACGGAGAGGGAGAAGATGAGGGGGAGGGAGAAAGGAGAGAGAGAGGAGAGAGAGGAGGAGGAGGAGGAGGAGGAGAAGAAGAAGAAGAAGAAGAGAAGAGAAGAAGAAGGGAAGAGGGAGGAGGACGAAGACGAGACGACGACGAGGAGAGTAGAGAGAGAGAGAAGAGGGGGGGAGAGAAGCAGAGAAGGAGGAAGGGAAGGCATGGAAGAGGATTGGGGGGGGGGAGACCACAAATCACACCCACTCTCTGGCTACGCCCATATGTGATAGCGAAGCGGTTGACGGTTTCCTATCATGCATAAATAATAGAACGTTGAACCTCTGATTTGAGTCCTTAGAAAAAAGTAGGTTACTTACCCGTGTAATAGTTCGGACTGAGGAATAAATGCATACATATGTTCGTGTGTGTATATGTGTGTGTGTGTTTGAGTGTATGTGTGTGTTTGTTTGAGTCTATGTGTGTATGTGTGTACGTGTGTATGTTTATCTGTTTAGGTGTATGTGTGTGTGCGTGTGTGTTTGTTTGGGTATATATGTGTGTGTGCGTGCGTGTGTGTATGTGTGCGTGTGTTGTTTGTTTGAGTGTATGTGTGTGTGTGCGTGTTCGTGTGTGTGCGTCTGTGTGCGTGCGTGCGTGTGTGTGTGTGTTCGTGCGTCCGTGTGTGTGTAATACCCGTGTATACACTCGTACACATGCATACGAGGATACCAAGCCCCGGAACTAGTATGAACCGAATAAACCCCATTTGAACCTGAAGAACCGAAAACGAGTTATCCTAAGGTCACTTTTTGTCTTGATTTCGTTTCAGTCCAAGAGGTTCTTGTGTTAAGCTGATATAATATTTCACAATTTGTATAATCATCTATACACGACAGATTTTTTTTCCATTTCCTCTGTTTTTTTCAAAATGCCCAACGTCCCGAATTTCGCTAAACACTTACATCATTAATATTTCAAGCATAACATAAATATGATTTATATAATAAAAATTCATGTTATATATAATTTTAATATAATTTCAGCCCAAGTTCAAGGTATTATGCATCCGTATACACGACTTTGGGAAAAAAGTATCTGATCGATGTTCTCTGAAAGCACGTGGTGAGACATTCCCAAATGCCAGTTACATGTATATAAAAAATCGCCCTTTACAGAGAGAGAGAGAGAGAGAGAGAGAGAGAGAGAGAGAGAGAGAGAGAGAGAGAGAGAGAGAGAGAGAGAGAGAGAGAGAGAGAGAGAGAGAGAGAGAGAGAGAACAAGAAACAAAGGAAAGGCAGTATAAAATAGGATAGAGGGGTAGATAGTAAATATCCAAACTACCGTTCTCTCGATAAGTAAAACAATCAAGGCATTACTTCACAAAAAACAAAAACAAAAGCACGAACCTTTAAACCAGAAAGACAACAACAAAGGTAAAAGGAGGAGCGAGGTGACACAAAATCAAGCCGGGCCGGACGAGTGCACCGTACTCGGGTCCTTCAGCGAATTATAAACGTACCTGGGCGCCTCCGGTCTCGTTGGCTCCTCCCACTTCGGCTAAGCTCCTCCCTCTTTTTTCGGTAAGTTCTGCTTCCTTCTGCTTCCTTCGATTCCAGTTGTCTCAGTTTCTCTAGACTTTCGTCCTTCGTTGAGTTGGTTTTCTTTCTCTTTGTCTCTCATTGCCCCCCCCCTCTCTCTCTCTCTCTCTCTCTCTCTCTCTCTCTCTCTCTCTCTCTCTCTCTCTCTCTCCCCTACCGTAAATATGAGCAACTGTGTGTGTTACCATTTCTTTTTCCTATGTATTATTCGTCTTTCATTTGTATTGCCCACCCGTTCGTTCATATGAAAGTTAGCACATGCAAAGACTATATAATTTCTGAATATCTATCATTGTCTCCCAAACTGTTGCTCTGTTGCTGTAGGGTCATCAGTACGAATGTATAAAGTTTTGTCCCATGTGACGATTGATCCAAGGATATTATGAACCTGACAATCTGGTTTTCACTCTACACCTATGGCCCTCAACTTTTAAATCTTTTCTCCTTCAAATCTATTGTAATTTAACACGTCGAGTTTGTTTATAGCAAACTTTTCCCGTTTTTCTAATGACAAAAGCATGGAAATGATATGAAATTAAATATATCAATAAAACTTTAATGGAAAAGTGAGATTTGGCCTCAATCAGTCTTATCGTTAATAGTTTTATACTTTATACCGGCGTCTAGACACATTAATTCTCTTTAACAGACCCCCAATTCTACCTTTGTAGACTCTTAGGCTGGGGCATCGTTGACCTGCCCGTCATGGTAGGGAAGTGACGCAACCTACGGGATTCCTCGCCACACTTCGAGTCCATAGAAACGAAGACTCTGCCACGGCATTCAGGGAGGCGGGGAGGACACCCTCATTAGCTTCTAGAACTTTTATAGATTGTATACACACACACACACACACACACACACACACACACACACACACACACACACACACATATATATATATATATATTATATATATATATATATATATATATATATATATATATATATATGTATGTATGTATATATTTGTGTGTGTGTTTGTGAGTGCGTGTGTAGATAAATGCAGGAATAAACACACACATACATACATATACACAAACGCATACACACACACACATATATATATACACACACACACTCATACACACACATCTATCTATCTATCTATCTGTCTATCTATCTATCTATCTATCTATCTATCTATCTATCTATCTATCTATCTATATATATATATATATATATATTATATATATATATATATATATATATATAGACACAAGCATACACACACACACGTACGTGTGTTTTTGAACAAATATATATACACACACTTGTATGAATATATGTGCGTGTGTGTCTTTATTTCTCTCTCTCTTTCTCCCTGTTTCTCAGTCAGAAGGATCTATGCATTCACAGCACCGTGTAACTTTGGATAGAAAGGAAAAACAAAAAACATCTTTAGTAAGCTATATGCCAAATATATTTTTTTCCCGTTACAGTCAATAAATGATTACATACAATTTCGGTGTTATCTCTCAAAACGTAAACACATCACACAAACGTTAGCACTTCTCCAAAGAATTTAGGATTACAGCGTCAAAAGGTTTAGCCACATGTTAATCTATCTGCCAAGTTGTTCCAATCAAACTCAGGTCATTTTTATTTTACGTCTGAAGTTTGTTGAAATCATCAGATTCGCCGGAAGTTTTATTTTCTCTCTCTCTCTCTTTTTTCATTTTTTTTTTTCTTTAGCAGCATACATAGCCATTTCCTCTCCTGCAGTATAATTTGCAGTCCTGGCCCCCTTGTCCTTGTCCAAATCCGCTTTGGCCAAAACTGCCACCTTGTCCAAATCCACCTCCTTGCTGACCAAAACCACCACCCTGCTGACCGAATCCACCTCCTTGCTGACCGAATCTCCTTGACCGAATCCACCTTGCTGACGAATCGCTGTCCAATCCACCCGAATCCACCTTGCTGACGAATCCACCTCCCTGCTGACCGCTGACTGAATCCACCTCCTTGCTGTCCAAATCCACCTTGCTGACGAATCCACCTCCACAAGCTGACCGAATCCACTTCCTTGCTGACCGAATCCACCACCGAATCCACCTCCTGTCCAACCCACCTGCTGACCGAATCCACCTCCCACCGAATCCACCTCCTTGCTGTCCAAATCCACCTTGCTGACCGAATCCACGACCGAATCCACCTCCCTGCTGTCCAAATCCACCTCCCTGCTGACCGAATCCACCTCCAGAAGGCCTATTCGGTCTGTTAGGTCTATTCGGCTTCCCCGCCGACGACCCGCCTCCTCCCGACTGCCCCCCGACTGCTTGTTGGAACAGCGCCTGTAACCCCTGGAAACAAAAACAAATAATAACACCTATACACTTATACCTCACTGAATACACACAAACCCACACAATCCACTATTGGATGATGTGGACGAGAAGTTCTGCTTTTTTAATTTCATTAGTAAAATCGGTTATATAGGCATTGGCTCTTGGGATTAAATTGATTTCCATATGAATAATTGTTTTATTATTTTCTTACCGAAAAATCCTGAGCGCAGGTGGTGGCGAAGACCGCCGCTAAGAGAATTAGAGTTAGCTTCATTTTCTTTCTGGAAGAGTAAAAAATAGATGTAAACACACTTATATCCTGTGACCTATGAAAGTAAAATTCGTATTCTTTTAAGATTTCAGTATTTGTAATCTAATTGGCAGATAAAAAAGGGGGAAAAAAAGATTTGCCACCCAAAGATTCAGATGGTCATCTTAATAACGATGATGATGATAGTGATAAGTGGCCTATGTTTCCCCCCCTCCTCTTTTTTTTTTTCTCTTTAAACCTCCTTCCCTTCTATTTCTCCCTCTCTCCCTTCCTTTCCTATCCCTCCTTCCTTCTGCCCCTCCCTCCACCTTGGATAGTCGTGTAAATAGTGTGTGCATAAATTGACGTTTTAACTACTCCAGCGTGGTGTCCTTGCCTGAAAAAAATATATAATCATAATTATGATGATAATGATAACAATAATGATAATGATGATATTAATAATTAATAATAACTATAATGAAAATAACAAAATAAACCATAAGAAATCAGGAAAATGACAATGATAACTATAATGATAATGGCAATAATAGAGTTAAAATGAGATTCTCAAAACCCGTTTTTTTATCTATTTTTTTTTTTTTTTTTTTTTAGCATCATCTCATTTCAAACCGCTATGGATTGACATCAACTCCGCACTCACATGGACTATTATTCCGGGAATAAGATTATTACTTTCCATCAGTATGAAGAAACTTGTAAGTATATATGTAAATGGAATTTTTTTCAGGCGTAAAACATAAGCATAACGAACAGACAGACGACAGACAAGCAGATTAGAGATAATGATGATTATATCTGACGAGAATAGTGCTACTACTCCTAAATATGCAATTAGTAATGATGGCAACGGCAATCACTAATATTGCAATTACCAACAACAAAAGTTACTTTTCTAAACTTTTTCTTCTTTGTATTGAAGTACATGCACACACCCAAACAAATAAACAAATAAAATACCCCTACAAAAATATATAGAAAAAAATAAATAGACAGAAAGTCGTCGTTATAGCAGTAAGTAGGGATCGAGTCTGTACTAAATATGATAAGAACTTTAAATAATTTTGGGTAGGACCGCCGGGCAAGTAATTTTTCACATGCATTTTTGGTTGGTAAGACGTTTGTACATGTTCGATATTTTGCAAACTGGCAACCTCATCGTACGGCGTTCATTCCGACAGAAAAATCCTTTTGTTGATGCCTATTAGATGACCTTGCGAATTAGAATAACAATAACCTTTTCAAACTTTCAGACGAATTCATTCATCTAGGTGATAAGAGTTAGAAAAAATAATAGATGACATAAACATGGTTCCCAAACTGCAAGAACTGTTCCGAAGGTCTTCCAGCCTAGGGCACTGCGGGCGGGAGAAGCCAAACGAGTTTAGTTACTAGACGGAGGTGGGGGTGGGGGGTGCTGGATGGTGGCAGGGGACTGAAGGGGGCCTGGATGGAGGCAGGATGCCAGGGGAGGCTGAAGGGAAGGGATGGGGGAGGGAAGGGAGGGGTGGCACAGTGCAGTAGATACGTAGTTCTTTCCGATTTTATGCAATGTGGTATTTGTGAAGCTGGGAGGGTATTGGTACGTGCGTGTTTGTACGTGCGTGCGTGCGGCTCGCTTGCTCTTCAGTTTCTTCTCTTCTTTTTCTTCTCTGTCTCTCTCTTACTAATTCTCTCTCTCATTCACTCACTCTCACTGACTTTCCCTCTCTTTTCATCCCTTTTGTTTCCCCATAACAAAATACAAGTCATGATACCTGAACCCTAGACTACTTGTTTCTGCTAATTCCAAGGAAAATCGAAATTATAAGGAACCTCAGCAAGGTACAAGGCAATGTTTCGTAGGGGGGGGGTGCAGTAGATACGTCCTGACTATATGCAGTGTGGTTTGTGTGGAAGGGAGGGATTTCAATGCGTTTCTCTCTCTCTTTCTATCGAGCTATCAACGTATCCTATTATATATCTATTTGATTATCTTTTCATCTAATTATCTATCTGTTTGTCAGTTTGTATGTCTGTCTCTCTCTATATATAAGGCAAAGGTTGGTTGGGTGGGTGGGTGGGGGGGGGGGTACAGTATACAGATGCGTCCTGACAATACTGTATGCACTGAGTGGTTTGTGTGGGAGGGAGAAGTCTCAGTGCAACTCTCTCTCTCTTTCTCTTTCTCATTCCTCCTTTCTCTCCCTATCTCCCTCTTCCTATTCCTCTTCCCTCCCCTCCCTTCTCCCTCTCACCCAGCGATACACCCGGGGAAAAAATATGACATTCACCCTGGACTTCCCTCCTTGCCGAACGGAAGACCCTGGAGTTCCCCATCCGTTAATGGTAAAAGAGCAAAAAATGGGACAGCTTTTGGGAGGAAGGTCAGTGAGATTCAAGGTAAGATTTGGCACCAGAATGATTTGGTATGGGCTGGTCGAGAACGAGCTGGTAAATTAGCTTTTCTTGCCTCTATTTCTCAGTGTTGTTTCTGGTTTTACGTGACAAACATACACACACACACACACACACACACACACACACACACACACACACACAACATACACGCACACACACATATATATACACCCATTAAGTATATTTGAGTATGTGTAGGTGTGTGTGTGTGTGTCAGCGTGCTTGTCTGTCCATCTGTCTATCTATCTGTCTGTCTGCCTGCCTCTCTGTTCATCTGTCCTTCAGTCTGTCTACCTACCTACTTCCCTGCCTACCTCCCTCCATCCCTGTTCACCTGAACCTACCTACCTACAACTTCCTGCCTACCTACCTACCTACCAACTTCCCTGCCTACCTACCTACCTACCACTTCCCTGCCTACCTACCCTCTAATTGTAATATATCCGCACACACAAACGCGTGAAACATCAAGGAAAAAAGGTCATTAATTCCTTCGCTTCCTCTAAAACAAGAAACCTTAAATCCAGCCAACTTTCAACGAGATATTATCTGCGCGATGAACACTTTCTTTCCAAACTGCTAGTTCAACAGGAAGGTCACGAGAACCCTTAATTACCCGACTCTATTTTGATCAAGAAGGAACTAAGATAACCTTGAATGTGAAAGACGACGGAGAGAGCGAAAGAAATAAATTATTCTTGTTAATGGGTGGAAAATTCGTTACTACCTTGGTGTTCTTTATTCTTTTTTAAATGAAGATGGTTTTTATTTTCTTCTCTATCTTCCTCTTCTTCTTGATGTGTTTATTCTTCCTCAACCTTTGTGTTTATCATTTTTCTATTTCTGCATTTTCTTTTTTCTTCTCTTCTCCTCTTTGCCTTTTCTTTGTTGTAGTCCTCATCTTTTTCTTTTTTCTTTTACCTTTCCTGCAACCTCTTTAATTTTATGTTTTTCTTTCTTCCTTTCCCATTTCTTCTCTTTTTAACTCCTACTACATATTTATCCTTCTCTTCTTTGTATTCGTCCACCACATCTCCCTTTCCACCTCATTCACCTTCAATTTTCTCTCCTTTCCCTTCCACTTCCCATCCTCTTCCTTCTCCTCCCCTCCACCTTCCTCCTCCTGCTCCTCTCCCTCCCCCTTCTTTTTCTTCTTATCCTCCTCCTCTCCCTCCCCCTTGTTCTTTTTTTTTCTTCTCCTCCTCCTCCATCTCCTCATACCTTATTTTATCAGTTTTAGTTTTTTTTTGTTTAACATCTATAATCCCATCAACTGAAACCAAATACCTGTTGATAAATGTTCACAGCTATACCTGCAATACGCAATGGGCTCTTTGAAATGACAAAGAGCCTGGTCTGTACAACTTTTTTTTTATTGTAAGAGAAGCTTTGCACAACTTTTCGATAGAATAAACTTGTTCAGTACCAGAGCCCCTCCTCCCCTTCCCCCCCCCCCCACTACATTCCTTGGACGTTCCTACACGAAATATCAGACTCTGCGCGCTGATTCCTTAAAATAGGGTTAAATTCGCTGTACCACACGTGACTGATAACGAGAGAGAGAGACAGAAAGAACACTTTAAAGGGAAACAATCAGAAATAACGTCCTTTACCTAAACCCCAGATATGACGCTATATATAATGTCGGACTGATGACATTAATTGTTCTGGTATGTCCGCCTAATGAGATGTTGGATAGCGTTGCTTGAATAAAAAAATGTCTCCTTTTACTCAGCAAGTCATCGAAAATATATAATCACAAATATATATATACAGATGTATATGTCCCCACTTACAGGACATGCTATGTGGGTATAGAGATATAGATCATTAGAAAGAATTATAGACTGGTATAAAAATAGTTATATGTAGAAGGATATACCGTAAAAAAGATAACAGGATAGATGTATCTAAAAGACTACGAAGTTGAACACCCTAAACGATTAAACTGCTTATTTTTCTTTTCTTTACATATTTTTCTCTTTTAATTCTTCGTGTAACTTGATTCCGTATGGTGAGAATAACCCTTGTGGTTTTCCCTTAAAATTTATAATATTTGACAAAATTTAGGATGATCTGTATGTATCTAATCGACGTTCTCTGGAGCACAATCACGCCATAGTAATAATTTCAAGTCTCTAAAATGCTTTCCGAAACATACGCAACTCACAATGAAAAAACAACAACCTGCGTATTATTCCACAACAACAAGAACCACGAACCTCTAAGCCACAGCGGGACAACACAAACACAAGCCAGAACGCAGACGAGTGCACTGGTCTTGTGTCCTTCGGTACATTATAAGCTCACCTGGGTTCTTCCAGTGTCAGTGGCTCCTCCCACTTCGTTTAAGCTCCTCCTCCGTATTTAGGGGGGCTATTCTCTTCTCTCCGTGTTAATGTACAGGGATGCTCAGGTACCAGGCATTTTTAGAATTAACAGCTGTTCCAGAAGTGGCTTGTATCTTTCCTCCTATCGTGGGTTTCCTTTGAGTTATCGAAGTTACGAAGAAAAGGTCTATAACAGTTTTGCATAATAGTTTCTCTAGAGGGACAGTGCCATGTAACTCACCAGTGTCAGTGTTATGTATCACTGAGTATCCTTGATCTGTTCAGCGTTCACTAGCAACCTGTTTATTTCAGGCTGTTTAACTAGTTCCTCAAAGAAGAATCTTCTGTAATGTATCCCTCCCGCATTTTACCCCTACGTTTAGAGTCTGTTTATCTATATATCCACATATATATTAATCAAATGTCTGCATCTTTTCTATTTTATCAATAATTCCTCTGCTGGGATGCTGTAGGGTCTCTATGCCCTTTAGAAAGGAGATATTATCTACATTCTGAGAGAGAGAGAGAGAGAGAGAGAGAGAGAGAGAGAGAGAGAGAGAGAGAGAGAGAGAGAGAGAGAGAGAGAGAGAGTATTATTATATATATTATATATATAATATATATTATATATATATTATATATATATATATATATATATATATATATATGATTATACAAAATTCACATATATGTTATGTTTTTTGTTTGTTTATATTATGTAACTTGTACATACTTGCAGGGGTGATATCATACCTGTGCAATTTTAGCCATTCTTGAAAGCTTCACAGACCAAACTTTAAAATAATCTATAGCTGAAAATTTGAGATAGATTTTATTTAGTGTTTGAATACTGGATATGGAGAATCTATTCAATCAAATGGATATCTGTTATATTAATTTTTATTTTCCTTTCTGTATATTATATGGTTCATAAACTGTGTTGCTGAAATTACCATCTAGCAATTATATTTGTCTTAAATGTTCTTTTAGCAATATAATTTTAGCAATATAAAAGTATTGATATACTGATTTATATATATATTGATTTGGCGTATTTCGTCAATCGATGATAACGATGTAATGTAAGAAGGTATGGCATCAAGAAAAACAGTACAGTTTGTGCTTAAATTCTGATATTCTCTCAAAGAGAGTGGAGAAGCGAGAGATTGAGGGGAGTCGCTAATAGCTCCATATTTAGACTTTAAAGATGAATTACCCAGCAAAGAAAAAAAAAAAAAAAAAAAAAAAAAAAAAAAAAATATATATCATAATATCAAAATATAAACAAACACATTCGCTAAAATAACTATTAGGACAAATCCAATTACTAGATGAAAATTTCTGCAATAATGTAAGACATATTCATCATCGTTTATGCCGAAAATATATCACAATTCATATTTATTCGCTACAATATTTATCTTAGGTTAATAAGCTTACGTTTAATTAGATTCTAGACCACAAAAGTAGAAGATGCTCACGTATTATTCCACACTAAAATTTAGAAAAAATAAACAATTTTGGGGGCACTTTTAAGCTATGATCAAACCTATATGTGTAATCAATAAAACATAACAAAGTGGCCAATGGGGGAGGGGGGACTAAAGCAACTGACCGCCTCCATTACCTCCTCCCCCTCTCCCCCACCTCCTCGGTTCCTCTCTCTCTCTTTCT
>NW_020868629.1:284045-286545 GCF_003789085.1 Penaeus vannamei | reverse complement strand
TTTGGGTTTTAATTTTTCTCTGTCGTCTAAATAGGAAAATTTTACTTGCTTACGCATACAGCAGACATGTAAGTGTGTTTGTGTGTGTGTTTACGTGTGTGTTTGTGTGTGGCAAGATATGTTATTTGATGGAAAGCATACCCACCTATAGATAATTCGATATATTTCCCAAATGGAGCTCGACCAGATGCTCACGTTCAACATTCGACTTTGGATTACCAACTTATTTTTATCTTCTAAATTGTTTGCATACATGCTTGCATATCTCTCTGTTTATCTTTAAGTCCGTCTGCTTGTCTATTTATCTGCCTATCTCTCAATCTATCTAACCTCTCTAGATAGAGAGGCACATAAACAGATATTCAATGATTACTAGAGAGCAAGGGAAAAGTTAGAGGCCGAAGCAAAGACAGACAGACAAGATAGACATATACAGGGATAAAGAAAAGAGAGAGAGAGAGATACACAGACAGACAGAATGAGACTCTTATAGATAATAAGAGTCAAAAAGGAAAGGACTTATCCTGTTGCTCTTTAAAGAGCAACAGGGTGAGATTGCCCCTGCATATATATATATATATATATATATATATAATATATATCTACAAACATACATATATATTGTATACACACACACACACATACACACACACACACATACATATATATATGAATATATAACCTCTCTGTTCGGGATTCGATCCCGGCCGCCAGATCGTAAGGCAGCTGCTCTATCCATTAGTCCACCACTCACTAAAAGAATCGTGCAACCAGGCGCCACCTGTCACCATGGATTTTACTTAACTACTCATACCTGAAAACCTGGAAATTTGCCTTTTTACTTAGTTTTTTTGTTTGTTTCCATTAGCTCTATTCTGCATACCCAAAAGTTATCTCTAGAGTTTTAGTGTTTTATGCTAAAAAAGCTGGAAAACCTGTGTGTGATTTACACTGGGCAATAGCCTGATCAAGCAGCAGATACAGCAAGACGATGTAAGTGTAAACAAGGAGGAAAAGGTAAACAGAAGAGGAAGGAAATGGCGAACAATGTGAAGATCGTAGATTCAAAGATGAAAAAGACACCAGGGCCTTCCTTCAATCCCAAACCAATGTTTGAAGATTGATCTGATGTTCATTGCCGTGTTGCAGAAGCCTACCCGTAATTCGCAGGTGATAAAAAGTGAGAAGTAGTATCCATTCTATTTATCTGTATTGGCCCTCAAGTAATGATATTATTAGAAAAAAAAAAAAAAAATCATAGCCTCAAACCCTTTGAGGTCCTAGTCTGATTTTTCTACCGTTAATAGTCTGATGATGAAGCAACTGATTGGCACAAGTAAAAGACGAAGTAAATCAGTTTCATTTTACTATAAGAAAGTAAACTATGAATATAATCACAACAAGCTGTTCATGGCATCAACAGTTTTATAAAATACAACGAAATAATAATAACAATCACAATCGACTGAAACATTTTCACAATCGACTGAAACGTGTAACCAAATCGACTTTAAACGTGCATCACAATCTAATTAAGCACGAATGGGGAGGGGGGGGGAGAAATACCCATTTTCTCTCCTCTAAATCCAGGTCGTGAACCACCGATTCATGGAAAGTGTTTCGAGAGAGACAGCTGTTCATGCTTGGATGACGTCATTCGTGCTCTACCACAAAAAGGAATATGTTGTCTGGAGAAGATGGGTGTGCATGGCGAAAGCAAAATGTGTCTGATGTGATGCAAGATTTTGCTTGAGAGGAGATAAGTCTGGCAGATAAAAGGATGTTTGTGTATTTCTTAGATCGAGTGTGTGTGTGTGTGTGTGTGTGTGTGTGTGTGTGTGTGTGTGTGTGTGTGTGTGTGTGTGTGTGTGTGTGTTTGGCGATCTTCCCACGTACTAGAAAATAAATATGCAATTTCCAGAAACGTTCATGCTACACCAGAAATGTGCGCACGCCTTTTATCGGCTCAATAATCCTTCCCCCGCAACTTATCTGATGCTTCACGTGCCACTACCATGACTAAAGCAACTTCGGCCGCGCTCCTGGAGGCCCCTCGACGCACACTGACGACGGAGGCGAGGAGTAGCTTGCATCACGGTTAGGCTGCGTCCAAAACACGCAGGGAACATTAGGACTGGCAACTTGGGTAACAACTTCTTAAGTCTTTGAGGAACATCGTAGTAGACATGTTTATACGGATTTGTTGGGCGACATGTTAGCAATCCGGATGAGGACGAGGTGATGCCGCCAGAGACCTCAATATATGTGTATGTATGTGTCTTATGAGTGCCTATGGGTATGTGTATGTGTCATACGTATATGTGCGAGTGTGTGTCGTATGTGTGCGTGTGAGTGTGTATGTGTGTGTGCGTGCGTTTGTGTGTTTGTGTGTATGTTTAATGAAGGAAGAGAACATAAAATCTTGATCAATTGCGCGGTTTTAAAGACATTTAATTACTAACTGTCCTTGTCGATTCGGACAAGGAATTCAACCCAATAT
>NW_020868629.1:271545-279045 GCF_003789085.1 Penaeus vannamei | reverse complement strand
AGGCTCGGATGTTTATCAGTCGCGAAATTCATCGTGGTGAGTGTCGCCTATTCACAGCTTAACAGATGATGAATGTGCCGACGAATGTAATCATCGTTTTAAGGGATGTGCCAGGTTTAATTCAATATATTGTTAACTAGCTTGAAATATCGATATGTATAAATACACACACACATATAATTGGCTTGATATCTCGACAGTCCAGTTATAATTGGCTATCTGTTATATTTTTGTGACATTCGATATACAAAGCTTCTGCGGGGTAGCTGATGAAGCAATAAAAGTGTGAGGCAGAGTGGCCAGGCCGTCACAGCTCTAAGGACCGTTGAGTGGTTTGGGTGTCCAAGGACGCGTTGGAGATCGACTAGAAGCAGTTGTCAAGAGAGCCACAAGGAAGCATGAGAAGCGTGTGGTGCTGGTTGCTGGTGGTGCCGTTGTTGGCGATGCGGGCGGCGACGATGCCACAGGAGCCCAGCGGCCCCAACCATCCCCAGGCACAGCAGATGATGTTCGGGCCTCAAGCCGCTTCCCAGAAACCAGGAATCGGGCCCCATCCCCCTGGAGGAAGGCCATCTTCCACGAAAATTTATGCTCTAATTAAGAAGATCGAAGAACACCCACACACATCTGAGATATATGAAGACGTCCGTTTATCTAACAAACCTTACTTCTCTTAAGCAAAATCTTGCATCATATCAGACACCTTCTGTTTTCGCCATGCACACGCATCTTCTCCAGACAACGTAACATTCCTTTTAGTGGCAGAGCATGAATGACGTCATCCAAGCATGAACAGCTGTCTCTCTCGAAACACTTTCCATGCATCGGTGGTTCACGACCTGGATTTAGAGGAGAGAAAATGGGTATTCTCACCCCCCCCCCCTCACTCGTGTTGAAGTAGATTGTGATGCGTGTTTTAAGTCGATTTTGGTTACACGTTTCAGTCGATTGTGAAAATATGTTTTGGTCGAATGTGATTCAGTCAATTGTGATTGTTAGTTATTTCGTTGCATTTTAAAACTGTTGATGCCATAGACAGCTTATTGTAATTATATTCAAAGTCTTGATGGACAGGTTATTGTGAACATATTCTGTTTAATTTTTAGAATAAAATGAGACTGATTCGTTATGTCTTTCATCTTGATCACTGAGTAATATAATATTACCACGCATTATATGTATATATATATATATATATATATATATATATATATATATATATATATATATATATATATATATATATATATATATATATATATATATATATATATATATATATATATATATTTGAATTGTGATGTTTATGATATACAGTATTAATTTTGATTATGAAAGTAATAGATTTTGATAATTGTTATTTCAACAATAAAAGTAATACTGATATGGATATTCGTCTCATTTAAATGATTTGTTTTTGATTGGTGATAAATAGATATGATAAATTAACAATGATGGTGATGATCATAATGATGGTGGTGACGACGATGATGATATTAATAATATTAATATTAATAAGAGTAATGATAATAGTGATGATAAAGATACTTATAATGATGTGATGATAATAATAATAATGATAATAATGATGATGATATTAAGAATGATAATAATAGTATTAGTAATAATGATAATAAGTATGCTAATAATAATATATATATATATATATATATATATATATATATATATATGTATATATATATATGCCTATATGAATATGTATATATGTATGTTTATATATATCTCTACATATCTAAACATATATATGTATATACTATTTGTGTATGTATGTTTGTATAAAAAAATATATACACACACAGTTCTATGTGTGTGTGTGTGTGACTGTTTTTCTCACTATCCGCTTGAGTGAATAAAGCGAGTGAAAAAAGAAATGCATCGTTAGTTGCTGTATACAAAATAAAGAAATTATTTCCTTTTGAAAATTAATTGTGCAAGGGATTAAGTTATCAGACTCAGTAATTATCTGTGTTGCGTCTGCCAGGTCACTTGTGGAAACAAATATTGATTCAGCACCAAAGCTAGACATGACTGTGGTGTCTTCAACTCTCAGATGTTTGACATCAGTCGCGTGTTGAGTGTCGCCTGTTCACAGCTTAACAGGTGGTGAATGTGCCGACGAATGTAATCATCGTTTAAAGGGATGAACCTGGTTTAATTCAGTATCTTCTCAACTTATTTTTATATAACTGGCTTGAAATATCGATAGTCCAGTTATAATTGGCTCTCTGTTATATATTTTGTGACATTCGATATACGTAGCTTTACTTTGTCCCTTTGTCACTAACAATTTTGTCTGTGATGTATTGACCCAAAAGTCCAGTGACTCATTTTTGATTGTTGATATTTTGAAGGACTTATTATGTACATTTTCCTAGTTCCTACTGAAGAAACGTGTTTTTGGTTTGAAGAATAAATGAACTGCGAAGCAACATTTAGGTTTGTGTTCAAAACAACGAGGATGGTCTACGTCGCAACGTTAGTATCTTAAGGTCACCCAAACACATGTATATACATGTGTATTAATTTATCTATATGTATACAAATATATATCTATGTGTGTATGCGCATGTATGTTCACACAAAATTGAGAATCGTGAGGCTCTGTCGTGAAGGAAAGGTGGATAAGAATGTGCTTTGCATACGTGCGCGCGTGCATACGCACATACATACATACATATAGGTACATACGCTTAGGTACTCACAAGCACACATACTAATATGCCCATACCTGTTCGCGCGCACACGCACACACACATACAGACAAATATATACTGTATTTATATATACAGTATATGACATATAGCATCTACCAATTTATATATGTATATGTATGTTTTGTATCCATCCATCCATTTCTGTATCAGTCTATATCCATCTGTCTATCCATAAATATGGACACGCAAATGCACACCGGGTATGGGCGGTGTATACAAGTACTTGTAGCTGGAACCTAGTTCTATGATTTTCCTAGTGACTCAAAGTCGTCTATCCTATTATAGTTACTCTGAGAAGGTCGTTCATGCAGGACTAGACTTGATATTCATGCAGCCTCCTTGGCGTCTGCATTCTCCGACGTCACGGGTTTCATAACGTCACAGTTTTATAACGTCACAAGGTAGATTTTGCGAATATTTCCTGTATTTAGTTATCCACTCGTCCTCGTTCTATTAAATTAATTTTTGTTTGGAATGTGACTGCAAGCACACAAAGATATCATTGGGTTGAATTCCTTGTCTGAATCGACAAGGGCAGTTGGTAACAAGATATGTCTTTTAAAAAATAAACCGCGAAATTGATTAAGATATTACGTTTTCTTCCTTAATTAGACACACACATACACACACACACACACACATGCACGCACCCACAGACGCAAGGGTTAGTGAGCACTCGCGTGTGCTTTTATTTTTATTTATTTTTATTTTTATTTTTTTTTAATCATTTGCAAAAAAAAAAGGAATTCATAACTGAAAAAAAGATTTGTTATTATTTTTGAAGGACTTTTTTCGTGTTTCCGAGAGGCAGATATTGAAGAAAAGTCACGCATCTTGCAGTGAACTTGAAAATTATAATATGTCCATAGTGTACAGGACGACATGCGCGGGGTAGCTGATGAAGCAATTAAAGTGTGAGGCAGAGTGACCAGGCCGTCACAGCTCAAGGACCGTTGAGTGGCGTGGGTGTTTATTCCATAAAGTGTTTGGTTCTGGTAAAGAGATTAAAAAAAAGAAAGAAAGAAAAAAAAAACAATCACTGTAATAGGTCGATTAGCCGCAGGTAGATGATGCAGTCACCATAAGTATTCGGAAAAGTCTAAGTCATTTTACATATAGTTTTAGCTGATTTAGTTGCTATACATAGGTATTTAAAACATTAAATTTTTTCGTATTTTAAGAAATGTGCAGCTGTAATTGATACTTCTTTTATTGAAAGAAAGGGGAAATGACGCCTCCCCATGATAGGTGTTGCTATTTCGATAAGCAAACGATTCTAGAATATCGCATTTGAAGAATATAACAAACAAATTCAACGATAGATAATATTACATGTTTTGTTTGCAATTATTTGAAGAAAGCGAAAGATTTAATGTCTTCCTTTGCTTAAAAAAGTATCCATTAATACACTCATTGGTCATTTATATTCGACCAATCACACACTGTTACAAACAAACTATGGTTTTACCCTCATTTATGAAAATACTCTTTACGCTAGGTTTACTTCGATTTGTTGCCAGATGTACAAAAGTGGGACCCAGCAAGTGCACTGAAATATAATTAAGCAACTATACATGCATATAATATATGTAAATATATATGTATATAAATATGTATATATATGTATATATATGTATATATATGTATATATATATATATATATATATATATATATATATATATATATATATATATATATATATATATATGTATATGTATGTATGTATATAATATATATATATATATATATGAATGAATATATATAATGTGTATATATAAATACATTCATATAGATGTATATATATACACATGCATACACATACACACACAAATGTGTGTATATATATATAATATATATATATAAGATGTATGTATGTATATATATACATATATATGTGTGTACATATATATATTTATATACATTATATATATATATACATATATATATTTTTATGTATATATGTATATGTTTATGCATGTATGTACATATCTATATATGTGTATTTCTATTTATTTATACTTATATGCATGTATAGATATGAGTGTGTGTATGTGTGTGTATTATTATTATCATTATTATTATTATTATTATTATTTTATTATTATCAGTATTATTATTATTATATTATATTATCATTATTATCATTATTATCATCATTATCATTATTACTATATCGATATCAATATTACTTTAATTGTTTATATTATAGCAATGATTGAAATCTGTTACTTTCATCTTCAAAATTATCACTATTATTGATATCATACACATCGTTATAAAAAAAAAAAAAAAATAGTGCACATATAATATGAATTACGCTATAATAACAGACAAATAAAAGAGCAAATCAGTTTCATTTTATCATCAAAAGTAAACTCTGAATATAACCACAACAAACTGTTCATGGCGTCAAATTTTAAAATGCAACGAAATAACAATAACAATCACAATCAACCAAAAAATACTTAAACAATCGACTGAAACGTGTACCCAAAATCGACTTAAAACACGCCACAATCTACTTAAACACGAGTGGGGGGGGGGAGAAAACCCATTTTCTATCCTCTAAATCCAGGTCGTGAACCAGAGATGCATGGAGTGTTTCGAGAGACACAGCTGTTCATGCTTGGATGACGTCATTCGTGCTCTGCCACGGAAAGGAATGTTATATTGTCTAGAGGAGAAGTTGCAGGTGCATAGCGAAATCAAAGTGTATTTGATGTGTTGCATGATTTTGTTTGACAGGAGATTGGTCTGGGAGATAAAAGAATGTTTGTGTTTCTCAGATCGAGTGTGTGTGTGTTTGGCGATATTCCTAAGTAGCTCAAATCATCCTTCCCCGGCACTTATCCGATGCTCCTCGTGCCACATTCACAAACCGAGACTAAAGCAACTTCAGCCGCACTCCTGGAAGCCCTTCGACGCAGTCTGACGACGGAGGCGAGTTGCTTGCATCACGGTTAGGCTGCGTCCACACCACTGACATAACTCGCAGGGAACATTAGAACTGTCAAATTGGGTAACAATTTGTTGTCTTTGAGGAACATTGTAGTAGACTTGTGTATGGATTGTTTGGGCGACATGTTAGCAGTCCTGGTGTGGACGAGGTGATGTAACAGATCTCACACATCAGTTAATAGACAAACATGGTGTGGACAGTTTCATTAAGTCGACTCTTATTGCCGACATGTCTCTCAACATTGTAACAGATATGTCCTCATACATATCAGGAGATTTGTATCCCAATGTCTCCTATTGTGTCCACAATCTTTCCTATTTGTCTCCAAACAACATGTTACTGGTGTGGAAGGGTGTTCGATCACCCAAACAAGCAATCTGCATCGACTACACACCTTCTAGACCTCTTTCGTCATGCAGTAGCCTGTGCAGGGGGTGTCGATGATGCTTCTCGTGTCAAGTGGTTGGTTTCGGTAGCCGGTTTCGGAGTGATTAGGGCGGGCGAGTCGAGTGTAAACACAACCTTACAGCGGCATAGTTGGCCGAGAGGCTGGTGGTCATTGCGCGCCGAAATTGAATGGGAAGCTTAGTCTCTAGCCATTCAGCTTGGGCTCAAAGGCTGATTCTGGTTGGGGACACTGAGTGGAAAATGGCCTCCCTCTAGGGGGATGGGGTAAGAATCCTCGTCTCTGGGAGGCGGAGTCAGTGCCGAATATGATCTGTTGCGCCTGAGGATGGTGGGGGACCATAGGCCTCTGTGGCATCGTCGCCGCCCGCACCGCCAACACCTGCATCACCAGCACCACACGCTTCTCATACTTCCTTGTGGTTCTCTTGGCAACTGCTTCTAGTCGATCTCCAACGCGATCCTTGGACACCCACGCCAACAATGGTTCATAGAGCTGGACGGCTTGCCACGCTGCCTCACACTTTCATTGCTTCATTAGCTACCCTGCACAAGCCACGCCTTATACCCCCTGCATAGTAAATACCTTTTTTTTCAAGTTCACTGAAAGACTTTTTTTCAATATCTTCCTCGGAAACACAAATAAGTCCTTGAAAAATAATAACCAATCATTTTTTTCACGGTCATGTATACCATTTTATTGCAAATAGTAAAAAGAAAAAGAGAGAAAAAAGAAAAAGAAGAAGAAAAAAATAACCAGAAAGCTTGTGTACCTTCCAAGGTGAGGTTGCCAACAAATCATTTTGCAAACATCACTGTTTTCAGACAAGGCATTATGATCTCTATGGGCCAGGGGTTTTCATCTAAGAATACCAAAAAGTGTCAATGCTATGATTGATTTATAATTGCCACAAAAACTGTGATCAGGTCAACTTCCATTTCAAAGCTTCATTTCCTTAACATTGAAACTTTGAACTATTTCCCCATCTCTCATATGTTGATGACTTTTGAATATAATGGAAATTTGATAATGGGAATGATTGTCAAACTAGCTTAAAAACTTATCTAACGCAAAAATGTATTTGCCATTATATGTGTGTATGTATACATATATATATTTACATGTATATACATATATGTACATATACATATATGTATATATATGTATATGTGTGTGCATTACATATGCATATATATATATGTATGTACGTATCTATACATATATAAACACATATATACACATTTACATATATCTGTGTATACATACATACATATATATATATATATATATATATATATATATATATATATATATATATATATATATGTCGGCTTGTTTCGTGGTCATTCCACCAAACGTCGGTAGGTTCCGTGGTCGCTGCCACTAAAAGTCGGTGCGT
>NW_020868629.1:259045-266545 GCF_003789085.1 Penaeus vannamei | reverse complement strand
TCACGACAGAGCCTCACGATTCTCACTTTTGTGTGTACATGCATACGCATACACACATATATATATTTGTATACATATAGATAAATTAATACACATATATACCTTAAGATACTAACGTTACGACGTAGATCATCCTCGTTGTTTTGAACACAAACCTAAATGTTGCTTCGCAGTTCCTTTATTCTTCAAACCAAAAACACGTTTCTTCAGTAGGAACTAGGAAAATGTGCATAATAAGTCCTTCAAAATATCAACAATCAAAGAATGAGTCACTGAGACTTTTGGGTCAATACATCACAGACAAAATTGTTAGTGACAAAGGTGGACAAAGTAAAGCTACGTATATCGAATGTTACAAATATATAACAGAGAGCCAATTATCACTGGACTATCGATATTTCAAGCCAGTTATATAAAAATAAGTTGAGAAGATACTGAATTAAACCAGGTTCATCCCTTTAAACGATGATTACATTCGTCGGCACATTCACCACCTGTTAAGCTGTGAACAGGCGACACTCAACACGCGACTGATGTCAAACATCTGAGAGTTGAAGACACCACAGTCATGTCTAGCTTTGGTGCTGAATCAATATTTGTTTCCACAAGTGACCCGGCAGACGCAACACAGATAATTACTGTCTGATAACTTAATCCCTTGCACAATTCATTTTCAAAGGAAATAATTTCTTTATTTTGTATACAGCAACTAACGATGCATTTCTTTTTTCACTCGCTTTATTCACTCAATCTGATAGTGAGAAAAACATTCACACACACACTCATGGAAGTGTGTGTGTGTGTGTGTGTGTGTGTGTGTGTGTGCGTGTGTGTGTGTATACATATATATATGCAAACATACATACACAAATATGTAAATGCAATATATATGTTTAGATATGTATAGATACATATAAACATACATATACACATATTTCTATAGGCATATTATATATAATATATATATATATATATATATATATATATATATGTATATGTGTGTGTGTGTGTGTGTGTGTATGTGTGTGTGTACAAATATATAGATATAAACATGTATGTATATATACAGATCTCTCTCTCTCTCTCTCTCTCTCTCTCTCTCTCTCTCTCTCTCTCTCTCTCTCTCTATATATATATATATATATATATATATATATATAACCTACATGTATATAAACATTTATATATACATGTAGGTATATATATATATATATATATATATATATATATATATATATATATTTGTGTGTGTTTACACATCTATCTATATTATCTATATTATATATATATATATATATATATATACATATTTATATGTATATGTATATAGATGTATGTACGTATACATACATACATACATACATACATATATACATATATATATATATATATATATATATATATATATATATATATATATATATATTTGTGTGTATATGTATTATTATCATTATTATTATTAACATATTTATTATCATTTTTTTCTACTACTACTATTATCATTCTTAATATCATCATCATTATCATCATTATCATTATTATTATTATGTGTATGCATATATTTAAACATATACGCATTTACATATGAACATACATACATATGTATGCATATACATATACACACACAAATATATATATATATATATATATATATATATATATATATATATATTGTGTATATGTGTATATATCTGTATATGTGTGTGTATGTTTATGTCTGTATATATATATACATGTAAACACACACACACACACACACATATATATATATATACAAATATATGTTTGTATCTATACATATATAAAGTCATATACATATATAGATGTGTATGGATGTATGTTTGTATATATAAATATACATATACAAGTGCATACACGCACACACACATCTGAGTGTGTGTGTGCGACTATTTTTCTTTTATAGGCATATTACTGGCCTTTCCTTATGCGGTAACAGCGAAGAGTATGGACTCTTCTGGAAGACATGGGTTTCGAGCCAACAGGACATTGTTATGATAAGGTCATTTCGGTTTGATTGAGAAAGTATTCCTATAACCAGGGCCAATGGGAGAGTCCTCAGCAACACCATCAGCTTGAGTGCATAAAAATGAGTGAAAAACGAAATGCATCGCTAGTCGCTGTATACAAAATAAAGAAATGTTTCTTTTCCAAAATGAATTGTGCAAGTGAGTAATTTATCAAACTGTCAGTAATGATCTGTATTGCTTCTGCCCGGGCACTTTTGGAAACAAATATTGATTCAGCACCAAGCTAGTCATGACTGTGGTGTCTTCAAGGCTCAGATGTGTCTAATCACAGCTTATTAGGGGTAAATGTGCCGACGAATGTAATCATCGTTTTAAGGGATGTACCTGGTTTATTTAAATATTTAGTTAACTTATATATACATACATTTCTAATTGGCTTGATATTTGGACAGTCTTGTTATAATTGGCTATCTGCTATATATCTGATGAAGCAATAAAAGTGTGAGGCAGAGTGGCCAGGCCGTCACAGCTCTAAGGACCGTTGAGTGGTTTGGGTGTCCAAGGACGCGTTGGAGATCGACTAGAAGCAGTTGTCAAGAGAGCCACAAGGAACCATGAGGAGCGTGTGGTGCTGGTTACTGGTGGTGCAGGTGATGGCGATGCGGGCGGCGACGATGCCACAGGGGGACAAGGTCCCCGCTTCCGAGAAGCCAGGATTCGGGTCCCAAACCTCTATAGGGAGGCTATTTTCCACGCCCAATGTCCCCAAACCAGAATCAGCCTTTGAGCCCAAGCTGAATGGCCAGAGGCTGGGCTTCCCATTCAATATCGGCGCGCAACTACCAACATTCTCTCGGCCAACTATGCCCACTGCAAGGCCCGTGTTTACACCCT
Organism: Penaeus vannamei; assembly: GCF_003789085.1. Lineage (NCBI taxonomy): Eukaryota > Metazoa > Arthropoda > Malacostraca > Decapoda > Penaeidae > Penaeus > Penaeus vannamei. The sequence continues at coordinate 263,663 of NW_020868629.1, read as the reverse complement.
ATTCGCCCGCCCCGACCACTCCGAAACCGGCTACCGAAACCAACCCACTTGACACGAGGAACATCATCGACACCCCCTGCACAGGCTACTGCATGAAGAAGACGAATGGAAGGTGTGAAGTCGATGCGAGTTGCTTGTTTGGGTGATCGAGCACTCTGGCAGTGTATTCAGTGTAAGGCTGCGTCCACACCAGTGACATGTTGCTTGGAGACGAATAGGAAACATCGTGGAGGCCACAATGGGAGACACTGGGATACAAATCTCCTGATATGAATGGGGACATATCTGTTACAATGTTGAGAGACATGTCGGCAATAAGAGTTGACTTGATGAAACTGTCCACACCATGTTGGTCTATTGGCTGGTGTGTGAAGTCTGTGACGACATCACCTCGTCCACACCGGGACTGCTAACGTGCCACCTAACAAATCCGTACAAACATGTCTTCTACGATGTTTCTCAAAGACAGTAAATTGTTACCTAAGTTGTCAGTCCTCATGTTCCCTGCGTGTTATGTCAGTGGTGTGGACACAGCCTAACCGTGATGCAAGCTACTCCTCGCCTCCGTCGTCAGTGTGCGTCGAGGGGCCTCCAGGAGTGCGGCCGAAGTTGCTTTAGTCATGGTCTATGATAGTGGCACGTGAAGCATCAGATAAGTTGCGGGGGAGGGATTATTGAGCCGATAAAAGGCGTGCGCACATTTCTGGTGTAGCATGAACGTTTCTGGAAATTGCATATTTATTTTCCAGTATATAGGAAGATCGCCAAACACACACACACACACACACACACACACACACACACACACACACACACACACACACACACACACACACACACACACACTCGATGTAAGAAATATACAAACATCCTTTTATTTCCCAGACCTATCTCCTCTCAAGCAAAATCTTGCATCACATCAGACACATTTTGATTTCGCCAAACACACGTATCTTTTCTAAGCAACATAGGATTCCTTTTCGTGGCAGAACATGAATGACGTCATCCAAGTATGAACAGCTGTCTCTCTGGAAACACTTCCCATACATCGCTGGTTTACGACCTGGATTTAGAGGATAGAAAATGGGCATTCTCCCCCCCCCCCTCCCATCGTGCTTAATTAGATTCGATGCGATTTTGTTTAGACGTTTCAGTCGATTGTAAAAGTTTTTTTTTTGGTTGATTATTTTTGCTATTGTTATTTCGTTGCATTTTAAAACTGTTGATGCCATGAACAGTTTATTGTGGTTATATTGAGAGTTTAGTTTTGATGATGAAATGAAACTGATTTGCATTTTTATTTGTTTGTTATTATAGCGTAATATTATATAATAATAATTATATAATATTATATTTTTTAAATTGTGATGTGTATGATATCAATAATAGTGATAATTTTGAAGATGAAAGTAAGAGATTTCAACCATTGTTATAATATAAACAATAAAAGTAATATTGATATTGATATCTGTCTCATTTGATTATTTATTTTATTTTTTGGATTGGTGATATTGATAACCGGGAGTGATAAAAATTATGATAACGGTGATAATGATAATATTGATAAAAAGAAATGATAAATTAATAATGATAGTGATGATGATGATGGTCATAGTAGTTGTGATATTAATAATAGCAAAAATGATAATAATAACAATAAGAGTGGTGATGAAAATAGTAATAATGATATAATGATAATGATGATAATAACAATGATAATAATAGTATTAATGATGATAATAATAACGGTAATAAAATAATAATTATAATAATAAGACACACATACACACTCATATATATATATATATATATATATATATATATATATATATATATATATATATATGTAATATATAATACAAATACGCATATATAAATATGTGCATACATACATAAATATACACATATATGCATAAAAATATATGTATATGTATATATCTAATGTATATAAATATATATGTACAAACACACATACATATGCATACATACATACATCAGATATATATATTATATATATACACATTTGTGTGTGTATGTGTATGCAAGTATATATATATATATATATATATATATATATATATATATATATATATATATATATATATATATATACATATATATATGAACACATTTATATATACACATTTATTTATTTATTCATATTTATATATTATATACACATCTATGCATATACATTATATATATACATATACAGTTGAGGAATTATATTTCAGTACACTTGCTGGGTCCCACTTTGTACATCTGGCAACAAATCGAAGTAAACATAGCGTAAATAGTATTTTCATGAATGAAGCTAAAACCATAGGTAGTTTGTAACAGTGTGTGATTGGTCGAATATAAATGACCAGTGAGTGTATTAATGGATACTTTTTTTTAAGCCAAGGAAGACATTAAATCTCTCGTTTTCTTCAAATAATTGCAAACAGAACATGTAATATTAACTATTGTTAAATTTGTATGTTATATTCTTCAAATGCGATTTTCTAGAATCGTTTGTTTATCGAAATGGCAACACCTATCATGGGGAGGCGTCATTTCCCCTTTCTTTCAATAAAAGAAGTATCAATCACAGCTGCACATTTCTTAAATACGAAAAACTTTAATGCTTTAAACATCTATGTATAGCAACAAAATCAGCTAAAACTATATGTAAAATGACTGAGACCTTTCCGAATACTTATGGTGACTGCACCATCTACCTGCGGCTAATCGAACTATTACAGTGATTTTTTTTCTATTTATTTATTATTTCTTTATCTCTTTGTCAGAACCAAACACTTACTGAATAAACACCCACGCCACTCAACGAGCTGGCCACTTTGCCTCACACTTTTATTGCTTCATCAGCTACCCCGCAGAAGCCACGCCTTATGCCTCCTCCTGCACACTAAGGACATATTACAGTTTCAAGTTCAGTGCAAGATACGTGTCTTTTTTCAATATCTGCTTCGCCAATCGTTTTTTTTTTACGGTTATGAATACCTTTTTTTTTATTGCAAATGATAAAAAAAACTGACGAGAACAAGTTTATGTACCTAGAAGGTTGAGGTTGGCAACAAGGCATTTTTCAAACATCACTTTTCAGATAAGGCATTATGACCTCTATGGGCCAAGGGTTTTCATCTAAGAATACCAAAAGTGTTAATGCCATCATTGATTTATGATTTAAAGTCACTTCTATTTCAAAGTTTCAGTCCTTAACATTTGAAATTTTGAGCTATTTTCTTCATATCTCATAAAGTGATGATTCTTGAGTACTGATGGAAATTTGATAATGGGAATGATTGACAAAATTAGGTTAAAATAAACTTTAATTCAAAAATGTATTTGCCATTATATGCATGTTTGTATACACATATATATATGTGTCAGAGTGTATTAGACGTATGTCGATTTAACATTTTTTCCTATCTACGATCATTAAATTTCATATGGCTATTTATTACCTGCCTATCCTTTTGAATGCTAAACTAGTGCCAACTCGGGTTTTGACCTAAGAGGGGGCACCCTGAGAAACCCCGCAGCACAGAATCACTAGTTAGCCTGGCGCGAGTCTAGGCAGGACGTGGGGTGGCTAGGGTCTTCCTCACTGCTTACAGTAACATTAACTTAACTTGGTCGGCAATAATAATAATAATAATAATAATAATAATAATAAAATCTGGCTCAATGTATTTATTGTATGAGAACCCTTGACATTACAGAAAATAATATAGCAACCTTATTTCAAAGGAAGAAAAAGAATTAACCTTCAAATTGAAAACGGCCTGTATTGGCCTTGGATAGAGGTTTACTATAGTACATTGTTCCACAAATATTCTTTTCTTAAATTGACATCCCCTTCAGGAACAACCGATGATAAATTAATCAAGAACTTTCACTTCGTCCTGCACACTAAGGACAAATAATTTTCAAGCTCACTGCAAGATACGTGACTTTTCTTTTCTGCTTCACGGAAACTCGATAAAAGTCCTTGAAAAATAAAAACAAATCGTTTTTTCACAATTATGAATACCTTTTTATTGTATAGAAGTTGGTGTACCTTCCAGGTTGAGGTTGCTAACAAAGCATTTTGCAAGCACCCCTGTTTTCAGATACGGTGGTATGATCTCTATGGGCCAGGGGTTGACTTCATTTCGGAATACCACAAGTGTCTATGCTATGACTGATTTGTAATTACCACAAGAACTGTTACAAAGTTTCAGTCCTTAACATTAGAAATTTTGAACTATTCTCTTCATCTCTCATAAGGTGGTGACTTTTGAATACTAATGGAATGATTGACAAACTTAGGTTAAAAATAAATTTATTTAACGCCCAAAATGTATTTGCCATTATGTGTATGTACGTATACATACATAAATACATACATACATATATATATTATATACATATATGTACATATATATACATATATATGTATATATATATATGTGTATACACACATATGTATACATACATATATTATATATATATATATATATATATATATATATATATATATATATATATATAACGGTTTTCCCAACCAGGGGGTGCTCGCACCCTGGTTTCCATCTTGAAGACAAGCAATCAATCTATTTATTACTCATAATCA
>NW_020868629.1:240972-258945 GCF_003789085.1 Penaeus vannamei | reverse complement strand
GCAGCAGAATAACAGTAGCAAGCAGAATAATAAGCAAGCAGGAGCAGAATAAACCGTAGCAGCAGAATAACGTAGCAGCAGAATAAGCTAGCAGCAGAGAGCAAGCAAGAATAACAGTAGTGCAATGCAGAATAACCCGTAGCAGCCAGAATAACCGTCAGTAGAATAACGGTAGCAGCAGAATAACCGTAGCAAGCAGAAATCAACGGTAGCAGCAGAATAACCGTATGCCAGCAGAGACAAAACCGCAGCAGCAGATAACCGTAGCAAGCAGAATAACGGTAGCAGCAGAAATACCGTAGCAGCAGAATAACCGTAAGCAAGCGAATAACCGTCAGCAGCAGAATAACCGTCACAGCAGACATAATTAAACGTGAGCAGCAGAATAGGACCGTAGCACGCAGAATAACCGTAGCAGCAGATAATAACCGTAGCAGCAGAATAACCGTAGCAGCAGCAGAATAACGTAGCAGCAGCGTAGCCATCAGCATATACCGTAGCAGCAGAATAACCGTAGCAGCAGAATAACGTAGTCAGCAGAATAACGTAGGCAGCAGCACCGTAGCAGCAGAATAACCGTAGGCAAGCAGAATAACCGTAGCAGCAGAATAACCGTAGCAGCAGAATAACGGTAGCAAGCAGAATAACCGGGTAGCAGCAGAAATAACCGTAGCAGCAGAATAAACAGTAACAGCAAGAATAACCGTAGCAGCAGAAATAACCGTAGCACAGAATAACAGTAGCATAACCGTAGCAGCAGAATAACCGTAGCAGCAGCATAAACAGTAAGCAGCAGAATAACAATAGCAGCAGAATAACCGTAGCAGCAGAATAACCGTAGTAGCAGCAGAATAACAGTAGCAGGCAGAATAACCGTTAGCAAGCCGAATAACCGTAGCAGCAGAATAGACAGTAGCAGCAGAATAACAGTAGCAACATGAATAACCGTAGCAGCAGAATAACCGTAGCACCTGTAGTCAGCAGAAAATAACGTAGCGCAGAATAAACAATAGCACAGAATAAACCGATAGCAGCAGAATAACCGTACGCAGGCATAGCAGTCAGCAATAACCGTAGCAGCAGAATAACCGTAGCAGCAGAAGTACGTAGCAGAATCAACCAGTAGCAGCAGCTGTAGCAAAGCAGAAACCGTAGCAGCAGAATAACGGTAGCAGCAGAATAACCGTAGCAGCAGAATAACCGTAGCAGCAGAATAACAGTAGCAGCAGAATAACGGTAGCAGCAGTAGCAAACGAATAAACAGTAGCAGCAGAATAACAGTAGCAGCAGAATAACCGTAGCAGCAGAATAACCGTAGCAGCAGAATAACCGTAGCAGCAGAATAACAGTAGCAGCAGCAGCAGAATAACGTAGCAGCAGAATAGCAGCAGAATAACCGTAGCAGCAGAATAACCGTAGCAGCAGAATAACCGTAGCAGCAGAATAACCGTAGCAGCAGAATAACCGTAAGCAGCAGAATAACGTAGCAGCAAATAACCGCAGCAGAATAACCGTAGCAGCAGAATAAGCAAGCAGCAGAATAACAGTAGCAGCAGAATAACCGTAGCAGCAGAATAACCGTAGCAGCAGAATAACAGTAGCAGCAGAATAACCGTAGCAGCAGAATACGTAGCAGCAGTAATAACAGTAGCAGCAGAATAACCTAGCAGCAGAATAGGTAGCAGCAGAATAACAGTAGCCAAGCAAATAACCGTAGCAGCAGAATTAACCGTAGCAGCAGAATAACCTGCAGCAGAATAACCGTAGCAGCAGAATAACGCCGTAACAGTAGCAGCAGAATTAACAGTAGCAGCAGAATAACCGTAGCAGCAGAAATAACTAGCGCAGCCAATAAGCAAGCAGGGCAGAAGTGCAGCAGAAAACCGTAAGCAGCAGAATAACGTACAGCAGAATAACGGTAGCAGCAGAATAACCGTAGCAAGCAGAATACAGTACAGAGGAATACAGATGCAGCAGAATAACGGTAGCACAGGCAATAACGTGAGAGCAGAATAACAGTCAGCAGCAGAATAACAGTAAGCAAGCCAGAATAACGGTAGCAGCAGAAATACCGTAGGCAGGAATAACGGCTAGCAGCAGAATAACCGTAGCAGCCAGAATTAACCGTAGCCAGCAGAATAACCGTAAGCAGCAGAATAACGGTTAGCAGCAGAATAGTACCAGCATTAAAAACCGTAGGCAGCAGAATAACCGTAGCAGCAGATAACGTAGCAGCAGATAAACAGGAATAACCTAGCAGAATACCAAAGTAGCAGCAGAATAAACGTAGCAGCAGAATACCGTAGCAGCAGACTAACGGTAGCAGCACGAATAACGGTAGCAGCAGAATAACAGTATCAGCAGCAGATAACCGTAGCAGCAGAATAACGTAGCAGCAGAATAACCGTAGCAGAATAACGGTAAGCAGCGAATAACAGTGCAGCAAATAACGTAGCAAGCAGAATAACCGTAGCAGCGAATACGTAGCAGCAGAAAACGTGCAGCAGAATAACGTAGCAGCAGAATAACCAGCAGCAGAATAACCGTAACAAGCAAGACATACCGTAGCAGCAGAATAACAGTAGCAGCAGAATAACAGTTAGCAGCAAATACACAGTACGCAGCAGAATAACAGTGCAGCGAATACAGTAGCAGCAATTTAGAAATAACGTAGCAGCAGAATAACAGTAGCCAAGCCAGGAATAACAGATAGCAGCAGATAAACGTAGCAGCAGAATAACGGTAGCAGCAGAATAACGGTAGCAGCAGGAAACCGTAGCAGCAGAATAACCGTAGCAGCAGAATTACGGTAGCAGCAGAATAACGGTAGCAGCAGAATAACCGGTTGCAGCGAAATAACGGTAGCAGCAGGAAAACGTAGCAGCAGAATAACCGAGCAGCAGAGAACGAGTTAGCAGCTAGATACCCGGGAATACAGCAGGCAATAAGGTCGTGTAAGCGCAACTGGGAATAACAGGACGCAGAAGTAACGCGCACCGTACACGCAGCGAGGTGGCAGAATAACCGGTAGCAGCAGGATAGAGGATATTGCAGGCCAGTGCAATACGGATAGAATTAACTAGCCCAAGGGGAACACAGCGAGGGGGAATGCCCGGTAGATGTCATAGAGGCCGGAACTTAGGCGAAGGCGGAGTATGCGGTGAGCAGCGAATACTATAGCAAACGGGTGGACCCCAGACGGAGAGGGAATAGCGGTATGCCTCAGTGGAGGGGACCGCAGGGCCAGAAGTAACCGTAGGGGCCAGGACTCTGCGGGGTGCATCATGAGGGAACGCAGCGAGGGTTAATACGGTATAGCATGCAGGACTACGGTTGGAGGCAGCAGAATACCGTTTAGCAGCAGAATACCCGAGCAGCAGAATTAACGAGCAGCAGATAACGGTAGCAGCCAGGTCAAAACGGAGCAGCAGAATTAACCGGAGGAGCAGACATAACCGTTAGCAAAACAGAATTTTAACGGTAGCAGAAGAATAAACGGTGTTAGCAACAGAAAACGTAGCAGCAGAACGAACGGAGCAGCAGAATTACAGTAGCAGCAGAGTAACGGGCAGGCGGAAAACGAGCAGCAATAACGGTTAGGGGCAGCAGAATAACCGGTTAGCAACAGGAAGCTACGAGAAAGTAACGGACAGCGGAAACCCCGCGGACAGGAAAACCGGGCAAACCCAGAGTATAGCCCATCATGAGGGACCGCAGCGAGAGGAGCATGCGAACCCGGTGACTCCGACCTGATGGGAAACGCAAGCCGAGATCAAGGGCATGACGGTCCCGCTCCCATGAGGGTAACAAGCCAGCCGAGAGGGAGATGCGGTGATCAATGTAACCCGAACGGCAGCGGAGGGGAATGCTAGGATTCATGAGGTAACGCAGGAGGAGCGAATGCAAGCGCTGCCATCATGAGGGAACGCAGCGAGAGGGACAGCACGGAATGATCATGAGCGAGAACGCAGCGAGGGCAACATGCGGTTAAGAATCAATGAGGGAACGCAGCGAGAGGGAATGCGCGTGACATGGAGGGAAACGCACCAGCGAGGGAATGGCGGATGATACATGCGCCGGGACGCAGCGAGGGGGGCCCCTGAACCGGTGCCAGAACACCCCCTGGGCAGCAAGTACCGAAACTTGAAAACACGGGTGAATCATGAGGTGAAAAACCCAGCAGGACCGAGAGAGAACTCGCAGGTGAATCATGAGCCAGCGAAACGCAGGCGATACCGCGAGCACAGGGAATGCATAACCACAGGTTGACTCATGAAACCGGCGACCCGCAGAGCCAATGTTATGACGTCAAAGTATTGTTGTTGCTATATCTTTGGTTTTATTTTTATTTTTTTTTTGTGTGTGTGTGTGAGGATGGGTGTGTTGAGGATTGGGTTGTGTGTTGGTGTGTGTAGGAATGGGGTGTGTGTGTGTGTGTGTGAGGCAGGCAAATGAGGGATGATTAGTAGCGCTGTGGTGTAGTGATAGCTCGAGGGAATGAGGTTATAGCTGCTCCTCGAGGAGTGTGTAGAGGCATGGGATGCTCGCTAGGTGAGATGTTGTGTGAGGATGGGTGTGTTGTGTGTGTTGTGTGTGAGGAGGGTGTGTGTGGATAGTGTTGGATAGTCGAGGAGATGTGTGTGTGCGAGATTGTGTCGGTAGAGGCACAATGACGTGTGTGAGGGATGAGTTCGAGAAACAGTAAAACACACAGACACGCTTATCAATACAGGAGAATCCGCGTACTTTTGGATGTCCGTGCGCGGATAAAATTACCTCCCCCCCCCCTCCCAATCCCTACTTGGACTTTAAGCCTCGTCTCATTCATTGTTGTCCATCTTCCCCTTCCTTCTCCTTCTCTTCTTCATCTCCCTTTCTATCTCCCATTTTTGTCTATTATCTTCCCCTCCTTCTCTTCCTCTTCTTCATCCCCTTTCTCTCCGCAGGAGGAAAGGTGAGACTCGCTAAAATCTCCATTTTCTCATCTTCCCCCCCTTCCTTTTCTTCCTTCTTCTTCATCCCCCCTTTTCTCTCCCACACCGTAGAGTGTGAAGGAGCCTCGGCCTCAACTCTCTATTCTACTTATCTTTCCCCCCTTCCCTATCTCCTTCCTCCTTTCCTTCATCCCCCCTTTCTTCTCTCCGCATTCGTAGACCTGTGAGGAGCCTGTTCTTCAACTCCATTTTGTCTCAATCTTTCCCCCCTTCCTTCTCCTTCTCTTCATTCATCCCCCCTTTTTCTATCCACTCGTAGAGTGTGAGAGCCTTCGTCTCAACTCATTTTCTCTTCTTCTTCCCCTCCTCTCCTGCTTTTCTTACTCCCTGCTCTCCGCACGTAGACTAGGCCTAGCTTAGGCTGAATACGACCTTTTATCATCCCTGTATTGGCGTTCGACCCTTAGAATACCTTTTGTTCTCATCTCCCCTTCCTTCTCTCCTTCTTTTTCTTCCCCCCTTTTTCTCCGCATCGTAGGTTGGAGAGCTCGGTCGCAGTCCATTTTTCACTGCCGGCCGAACTTTGTCTCGCCAGCAACGTGGGTTGCGTCTCTGAAACTTCACCTTTTCGTCGTTAGTTGGAACCGCCGACGAGCCCATACATTATGGGGGGGTGGGTGGTGTGGGTGGTGGTGTTGTGGTGTGGTTGTCACGACCGAACACAAGAAATCATACAGAATAATATAGTAGATAAGCCAAAACATCGCTCAACCAAATTACACATAAAAAACCATACAACGAACTAATGCAACACCGAAACACAGCCCGGCGCTGTGTGTGTGTGGTGTGTGTGTGTGTGTGTGATGTGTGTTGTGTGTGTGTGTGGTGTTGTGTGTGTGTGTGTGTGTCTGTGTGTGTGTCTTAAGTGTGTGTAAGATGTGAGTATGGTAGTGTGTCATGTGAGTTATGGGTGTGGTTGTGAGTATGGTGTGCTGTGTGGTATGTAGTGTGTGTGTTGGAGTATGCGTGTGGTGTGTGAGTATGGTGTGTCTGTTATGCGTGTTGTGTAGTGTATGTAGTGTGAGTATGCGTGCTGTGTGTGAGTAGGTGTGTCTGTATGCGTGTGATGCGTGTTGTATGTGTGCGTGTGAGTATGCGTGTGTGGTGATATAGGGTGATAATATAATTTTTTGTGTGTGCTGTATGCGTGCTGCGTTTATGGTGTGCTGTGTTAGGCATGTATAGACCAAAATACAGACCAAACATACACGTACCCCATCCCCTCACGCAAAAAAAAACCTCACTCGCCTCACCTCATTGATGTAATTGGGCACCTCCTTCACCGTCCTGAAGGAGGAGGACCACGGCGAGACGGCGTAGAAGAGCGTGCCAAGCCTCCGCAGCCCTTCGTCCAGCACAAGCCATGGCCTCGCTTGTGGAGCAAACCGCAGACGGGAGGTCTAGGGGATACTACTGTAGGATATCTCTCTTTTTTTTTTAAAGGAGAGAAGGTCTTGGGGATTCTACTGTAGGATATCCCTCTCTTTTTTTTTAAAGGAGAGAGGAAGGAGGAAGGAAGGAAGGGGAAGGGAGGTGTCCCAGGATCCAGCTGTGGTGAGGACGCCTCTCGGACACTCCTTGGTTCCTTATGGGACACTCCCCTCTGCAATAACTGCGAGGTTTCCCCTCCTCACTTCCCACGCCCTGCCGCACTCCCTCTAGCTCCGCGCCTCCACCGCGCTTCAACTCACATGCCCAAACTGGGATGTTCTCCGCTTTCGGGAGTCCTCTCCTTATCTCCGCGGCGATAATACTCCCATTTTCATCTCCATTCTTTCCTTACTCCGGCTTCTTTCTCTTGCCTCAATCTCTGTCTCTCAGCTCATGACCTCTCTTCTCTCCTATCGCTCTTACTTGCATAGACTGGCTGCTAGCCCCGGTCGACTGTCTCTCTCTCTCTCTCTCTCTCTGAGCTCGTGAACATGCTCTGTTAGATAGTACTTTTCTAAATATTTGTGTTTAAAATTTAATATCACGTATGTACTTTAGAGATTAAAAAAACATTCGACAGATAATATGTGCTCGATATTGTAAGTAAATAGTATAAATACCAATATGTAATTTATTTGTCTTTATATTCTTACATGTAAAGTATTTGTGAGTTCCAGGATTAGATTAGTCTCATTTACTCACATATTAACACTCCAAATAAATAAACACTATTCTCAACTAATAGTTACTTTGAATTTTTACAATTCACTTTAACTTTAGTTTCTACTTCTCATGTCTTAAACACCGTTTTACATGTCCAGTCATATATTCACATGTTCTAGTTCTAATTCGATGTTTATATTACTTATTCACCTCAACTCACAAGTGTTAATTAATATCTATCTTTTACGCTCTGCATATTTAATCTTAGTTACACTCGATTAATATTTTAGAAAACCCGTGAGAGACAAGATATTTTATATCAAATTAGAAGCAGCTTGGAGTACGATTATGAGTCGAAATATATAATTCTTGCGTCAAGAGACAAAGTATAAACTAATTAGAAACAATCTGTGGTTATCGTTCTTGAGTGTACATATTTATTAATATTTCTCACATATTATTACTGTCATCTACACTCGACCGCGCTCAATAGTGTGCAACTTGATACAAATACAAATATATCCCACATCATTAATTAAGTATAAGTTGTACATAGTATGGTAGAAATACAGCGGCCTCTTCTTACTAGCCTCATCACTTGCCATGTGACCTGTTAGCTTCCGTGCAATGGATTAAGTTATATCTACATCATATTAGATTTTATATTCCTCCTAAATGATTTTCGCGGGTTTTAGTGTATATTTAATCATATAATCTATGGTCTATATTCGAGGGTTGGACTACGATATTTCATCTATCTAAACTCATCATATATGTATAGTAAGTATCAGTAGTCAAGATAAGTAAATTTTCTGTTTGTTCATATTAACCCCTATTTTAGTACATGTTGTTCTCATCTTGTATTACTTTAGATATATCCTTATTAGCGAATAGATCAAACAAAATACCAATAAATATCAAGGAGTTCTAAATACCTAAGTTGCTGACCATACTAGTCTTACTATTTCATGTTGCACGGTGATATCATTATGTACACAATTAATTGATATCAGTACTTTAAAGCTTGTCGATCGGAGTCATTATTCGCTAATACTAAATTATCATAAGTTTAGTTTGGCAATATTTTTAGTATTTACTTACTGATCTTCTAATTTATTATTATTATCTATCATGATAGTATAATTCTTTACTTGGCCTTGCGAATCGTAATATAATCAGCATTGGCGGATATTTTCTCCCCCGCGTTGGCCGAGGACTACTGCTTTCTTCTTCATTCTCTCTTGGTGCGCTACCTTCCGTGTGGTCTAGGACATGACTAGACCACAGCACTGTTGCATCGCATAAGTGCCATATCCTCTCGTCACTCGTCAAATAGTCGAATGTGTGGCTCTTCCCATTATTGTCATGGTCCTATCTCTTTTTTTTGCTTTTTCGTTTTTTGGCTCCTCTTCTTTCTGTCTCTCTTTTCTTTCCACTCATTTTAGACTTTGTCTGATAAGTGTAGGTGGCTCTAATTATATATATATAGAGTATATTCTAGGATCGTTAAGTTTTCATTGTTTTAATTTAATATTAAGGACAAAAGTTTGACTGACACGTACAGAAAGGTGTTTGTGTTGACTACGAGGATAGGCTTTACATCCAATATTATGAAAAATTTTTTGTGCAAGTATAAAAACCATCCCACACCACAACCTTCTTGCAATTCAGAACTTTACCACAAAACAACAACAATGGAAAGCATATAAAGCAAAAAAACAAAAAACAAAAAAAGAGCATAAGCCTACGATATGAAAAGCTTCCTATTTACGTTGCAGATTGGCACTGCGATCAAACAAGATCAACATGCTGTGTCTTCTTCCTTCCACCGAGTTCAAGCATACAGGATTGCTTGTCTGGGGGGAAAACCCAAGCTGGTGTTATCGTTCGCGGCCCAGTGAATTACATCATGGGAGAGAGAGAGAAGAGAGAGAATGGAATGAGAAAGAGAGAGAAGAGAAATAGAGAGAATGAGAGAATGGAGAATCAGAGGGGACCAGGGTAGAGAAATGAACCTAAAACCGGGAATAACAATGCAAATAATTCCCAATCGGCCTTTAATAATTGTTAAAAGAAATAACGATAATGCTAATATGATAATAAAATCCTCACATACTTTAAGGATGGAATGAAACATGTCCAACCTCACAGCTTATGGATAATAATTCGAAAAACATCCGGGAGCCTAAAGCAAAAAACAGTATAAAATAATAATCCGTATAATGGACATATCACACCCAATAAATATCAATATAACAATGACAATAATAATTCAATGAACAAAATACTACTACTATACTTACTAACAATAATGATAATAATGATAATACTAATAATGATGATGATAATGATTATAACTAAAACAACAATAATTATGAAGATTATGATGATAATAATAACCATGATAATAATAATGATGATCCTAATACTACTACAACTAATAATGATAATGATAATAATAGTCACAATAATAATGATAATAATAATAATAACAATAATAGTAATACGATAATAATAATACTAATACTCATAATAACAACAATAACGTTGATAATAATAATAATAATTATGATGATGATAATAATAAACAGAAAAAAAGAAAGGAAAACGGATAAGGAACGATAGAACAGGAAGAATCAGAATAAGTTGAAAATGAGGAGAAAGGAGTAAGAGAAAACCGGAACTCAAAAATATTACAAGAATAAAGAAAAAAATACAATGATATTAAACAACTTTTTTTATCTCTAAATAAATGTATTAAAAAAGAAGACATACAGAGAGAGAGAGAGAGAGAGAGAGAGAGAGAGAGAGAGAGAGAGAGAGAGAGAGAGAGAGAGAGAGAGAGAGAGAGAGAGAGAGAGAGAGAGACCGTTAGCGAAAGGGACGTGGAGGTGTATGGAATCTTGCGAAACAAGGAGAGGGACAGGAAAAGGATACACATCGCCTTGGGCTGTGTTGAAGGCGGGTGAGCGAGGATAGCTGAGGGAGGGAGAGGGTGGAAGTGGTGGTGAATTACGAAGAGGAGGTAGAAGAGGTGGATAATAAGGGGAAGAACATATGACGCAACTTATAATTAGACATACTACAAAAGGAAGAACATTACCTATTTAATGTTAATGACTGAACACAACCTTGCCTTGTTTTCTGTCCTTGCATAATTCACAGCGCAAAATGTTCAACGTGTTTCGATTAAATATTTATTAGAATTACATACACTTGACAAGATCGCAAAATATAAATATGCAAGTGAAATTAAGAATATGATAATATGAGAATTATGATGAAAATATCAGAAACTGCTAATAGTAATAGTAGCATAAAATACCAACACCATAAGTAGGCGTAGCAATTACTACTACAACAACTACTATTACTACTACGACTGCAGCTAAAACTACCACTACTAGAAGACTGCTACTACGAAATACGATAAAAATACCATCCATAAGCATTCGCCCAACGGCATTAGTGACCTGTAGCTCGTAACTGACTTTGCCGCGACCTTGAACAATTTGAAGCTACCCGGCGCCATGTTTTCCGGGGTGTGCAGTTTCCGATTCGTGAATTCTTTCTTTTTCATTATTATCATCATCATCATACCTGTCTCAATCCTTCTTTCGTTTCTTATTCTTACTTTTCCTTTCATCGAAACGCGTCACTCGTTTCCCTTGCGTTTAAGTTATTCATTCGTATGCATCATTTTCCCAAAAATTTAACAATGAATTCTGTTCAAAATTCTTTGAGTTCGTATATCCCAAAAATTTAACAATGAATTCTGTTCAAAATTCTTTGAGTTCGTATATCTTTAGCATATTTCATGAATAGGGAGTTCCTGTGTATTGCAACATTACGGAATAATGATGATGATGATGATGATAATAATGATAAAAATGATAATAATGATAATAATAATAGTAGTAGTAGTAGTAATAATAATAATAATAATAATAATAATGATAATAATATAATAAATAATAATAATAATATATAAATATAATAGTAGTAAAAATAATGAAAAATAATAATAAAAATAATAAATAATATAATAATAATAATAATAATAATAATAATAATAATAATAATAATAATAATAATAATAATAATAATAATAATAATAACATATTAATAATGATAAAAATAATGATAATGATGGTAGTAATGATAATGATAATAATGATGATAATGATAATAATAATGAGGGGCATAATGAAAATAATGATAATGATAATAATAAAAACGATAATAATGATGAAAGTAGTAATGATAATAATAACAAAAAATAATAAATAATAGCAATAATGATAATAATACTAATAACAATAACAATAATAATAATAATAATAATAATAATAATAATAATAATAATAATATGATAATAATAATGATAATGATAATAATAATGATAGTTATGATAATGCTGTTAATGAAAATAACAATGATAATAGTAATAATAGTGACGATGATAATAACAATAACAACGAGAATAATAATGATGATAGTAATAATAACAATAATAGTGATAATATCAATGATAATTATAATAATAATAATAATGATAGAATTAGTAATAATAATAATTGTAATAATAATATTAATAAACAATAGTAATAGCAATAATGATTATGGTACTAATGATGATAAGGAATGATAATATTGATAATAACAATAACAATAATAATAATAATAATAATAATAATAATAATAATAATGATAATGATAAAAATGTTCCTCTTGTGGATTCAAACTCGCGATAACGAATTAGAACACACACACACACACACACACACACACACACACACACACACACACACACACACACACACACACACACACACACACACACACACACACACACACACACACACACACATATGTATGGCTAGTCGCGTATTCAAAATACGACGAAAGGATGAAGTTCAGAGACGAAACCCCAGTTGTGGAGGCTACAAGTTGGCGCGGCAGTGAAAATGAGATGAGACGAGGGATGCGGAGAGAAAAGGGGATGAAGAAGAGGAAGAGAAGGAAGGGGGGAAGATGAGACAAAAGTAACGGAGTCCGAACGCCATACAGGGCTGAAAAGTATTTCGTCCTGTCAAGCTGAGGCTCTCACAGTCTACGGTGCGGAGAGAAAAGGGAGGATGAAGAAAAGGAAGGAGAAGGAAGGGGGGAAGATGAGAGAAAATGAGTTGAGACGAGGCTCTCACACTCTACGATGTGGAGAGAAAAGGGGGGATGAAGAAGAGAAGGAGAAGGAAGGGGGGAAGATGAGACAAAATGAGTTGAGACGAGGCTCTCACAGTCTACGATGCGGAGAGAAAAGGGGGATGAAGAAGAGGAAGGAGAAGGAAGGGGGGAAGATAAGAGAAAATGAGTTGAGACGAGGCTCTCACACTCTACGATGCGGAGAGAAAAGGGGGATGAAGAAGAGGAAGAAAAGGAAGGGGGGAAGATGAGAGAAAATGAGTTGAGACGAGGCTCTCACTTTCTACGTTGCGGAGAGAAAAGGGGGATGAAGAAGAGGAAGAGAAGGAAGGGGGGAAGATAAGACAAAATGGAGGATAGAAAAGGAGGGATGAAGAAGAGGAAGAGAAGGAAGGGGGGAAGATAAGACAAAATGAGATGAGACGAGGCTTAAAGTCCAAGGTAGGGATTGGGAGGGGGGGGGGGAGGGTAATTTTACGACGACGGACATCAAATACGGGATCCCTGTTTGATAAGCGTGTCTGTGTGTTTTACTGTTTCTGTTACTGTTGTTCTGTTGCTACTGTTATTCTGTTGCTACCGTTATTCTGTTGCTACCGTTATTCTGTTGCTACCGTTATTCTGTTGCTACCGTTATTCTGTTGCTACCGTTATTCTGCTGCTACCGTTATTCTGTTGCTACCGTTATCTGTTCTATTCTGTGCTACCCTGTTTACCGTTTTCTGTACCGTTATTCTGCTGCTACCGTTATTCTGTTGCTACCGTTATTCTGCTGCTACCGTTATTCTGTTGCTACCGTTATTCTGTTGCTACCGTTATTCTGCTGCTACCGTTAGCTACCGTTATTCTGTTGCTACCTTTATTCTGCTGCTACCCGTTATTCTGTTGCTACCGTTATTCTGCTTACTACCGTTATCTGCTGTGTCTGCTGCTACCCGCTATATTCTGCTGCTACCGTTATTCTGCTGCTACCGTTATTCTGCTGCTGCCGTTATTCTGTTGCTACCGTTATTCTGCTGCTACCGTTATTCTGCTGCTACGTTACTGTTGCTTTATTCTGCTGCTACCGTTATTCTGCTGCTACCGTTATTCTGCTGCTACCGTTATTCTGCTGCTACGGTTATTCTGCTGCTACCGTTATTCTGCTGCTACCGTTATTCTGCTGCTACTGTTATTCTGCTGCTATATTCTGCTGGTTATCTGCTGCTTACCGTTATTCTGCTGCTACCGTTATTCTGCTGCTACTACTACGGTTATTCTGCTGCTACGGTTATTCTGCTGCTACCGTTACTACGTTATTTCTGCTGCTACGGTTATTCTGCTGCGTTATTCTGCTGCTACCGGTTATTCTGCTGCTACGGTTTTTCTGCTGCTACTGTTATTCTGCTGCTACGGTTATTCTGCTTGCTACTGCTGCTACGGTTATTCTGCTGCTACGGTTATTCTGCTGCTACCGTTATCTGCTGCTACCGTTAGTTATTCTGCTGCTACCTTATTCTGCTGCTACTTATTCTGCTGCTTACCGTTATTCTGCTGCTATACTGCTACGTTATTCTGCTGCTACCGTTATTCTGCTTGCTACTGTTATTCTGCTGCTTATTTTCTGCTGCTACTATCTGCCGTTATTCTGGTTATGGTTATTCTGCTGCTACTGTTATTCTGCTGCTACGGTTATTCTGCTGCTACTGTTATTCTGCTGCTACTGTTATTCTGCTGCGTTATTTCTGCTGCTACTGTTATTCTGCTGCTACTGTTATTCTGCTGCTACTGTTATTCTGCTGCTACCGTTATTCTGCTGCTACGTTATTCTGCTGCTACGGTTATTCTGCTGCTACCGTTATTCTGCTGCTACTGTTATTCTGCTGCTACTGTTATTCTGCTGCTACGGTTATTCTGCTGCTACTGTTATTCTGCTGCTACTGTTTATTCTGCTGCTACGGTTATTCTGCTGCTACGGTTATTCTGCTGCTACGGTTATTACTGTTATTCTGCTGCTACCGTTATTCTGCTGCTACCGTTATTCTGTGCTATTCTCTGCTATATTCTGCTGCTTACTGTTATTCTGCTGCTATTCTGCTGCTGTTATTCTGCTGCTACGGTTATTCTGCTGCTACTGTTATTCTGCTGCTACCGTTATTCTGCTGCTACCGTTATTCTGCTGCTTTGTTATTCTGCTGCTACGGTTATTCTGCTGCTACCGTTATTCTGCTGCTACGGTTATTCTGCTGCTATCTGCTGCTACCGTTATTCTGCTGGTTATTCTGCCGTTATTCTGCTGCTACTACTGGTTATACTGTTATTCTGCTGCTACGGTTATTCTGCTGCTACGGTTATTCTGCTATGTGCTGTTATTCTGCTGCTACGGTTATTCTGCTGCTACGGTTATTCTGCTGCGTTATTCTGCTGCTACGGTTATTTCTGCTGCTACGTTATTCTGCTGCTGTTATTCTGCTGCTAGTTATTCTGCTGCTACCGTTATTCTGCTGCTACTGCTATTCTGCTGCTACGGTTATTCTGCTGGTTATTCTGCTGCTAGTTATTCTGCTGCTTACTACCGTTATTCTGCTGCTACGGTTATTCTGCTGCTACGGTTATTCTGCTGCTACGGTTATTCTGCTGGTTATTCTGCTGCTACGTTATTCTGCTGCTGCTGCTACGGTTATTCTGCTGCTACCGTTATTCTGCTGCTACGGTTATTCTGCTGCTACGGTTATTCTGCTGCTGCTGCTACGGTTATTTCTGCTGGTTATTCTGCTGCTACGTTATTCTGCTGCTACGTTATTCTGCTGCTTATTCTGCTGCTTTATTCTGCTGCTACGGTTATTCTGCTGCTACGGTTATTCTGCTGCTACGGTTATTCTGCTGCTACCGTTATTCTGCTGCTACGGTTATTCTGCTGCTACCGTTATTCTGCTTGCTACGGTTATTCTGCTGCTACTGCTGTTATTCTGCTGCTACGGTTATTTCTGCTGCTACCGTTATTCTGCTGCTACTGTTTATTCTGCTGCTGCCGGTTATTCTGCTGCTACGGTTATTCTGCTGCTACCGTTATTCTGCTGCTTTATTCTGCTGCTATTATTCTGCTGCTGTTATTCTGCTGCTACGTTATTCTGCTGCTACGGTTATTCTGCTGCTACGGTTATTCTGCTGGTTATTCTGCTGCACTGTTATTCTGCTGCTACGGTTATTCTGCCTGCTACCGTTATTCTGCTTACTGTTATTCTGCTGCTTTGTTATTCTGCTGGTTATTCTGCTGCTTATTCTGCTGGCTACGGTTATATTCTGCTGCTACCGTTATTCTTCTGCTGCTGTTATTCTGCTGCTACCGTTATTCTGCTGCTACGGTTATTCTGCTGCTACTGTTATTCTGCTGCTACGGTTATTCTGCTGCGGTTATTCTGCTGCTACGTTATTTCTGCTGCTACGGTTATTCTGCTGCTACGGTTATTCTGCTTGCTACGTTATTCTGCTGCTACGGTTATGCTACCGTTATGCTACGGTTATTCTGCTTGCTACCGTTATTCTGCTGCTACTATTCTGCTGCTACGGTTTATTCTGCTGCTACGGTTATTCTGCTGCTACGGTTATTCTGCTTGCTACCGGTTATTCTGCTGCTACTACTGCTGCGTTATTCTGCTGCTACGGTTATTCTGCTGGTTATTCTGCTACCGTTATTCTGCTGCTACTTATTCTGCTGCTACGGTTATTCTGCTGCTACTACTGGTTACTGCTACGTTATTCTGCTGCTACGGTTATTTCTGCTGCTACGGTTATTCTGCTGCTACGGTTATTCTGCTGCTACCGTTATTCTGCTGCTACGGTTATCTGCTGCTACCGTTACTGGTTATTCTGCTACGTTATTCTGCTACGTTATTCTGCTGCTACGGTTATTCTGCTGCTACGGTTATTCTGCTGCTACGGTTATTCTGCTGCTACGGTTATTCTGCTGCTACGGTTATTCTGCTGCTACGGTTATTCTGCTGCTACGGTTATTCTGCTGCTACGGTTATTCTGCTGCTACGGTTATTCTGCTGCTGCTACGTTATTCTGCTGGTTATTCTGCTGCTACGGTTATTCTGCTGCTACCGTTATTCTGCTGCTACGCGTTATTCTGCTGCTACGTTATTCTGCTGCTACCGTTATGCTGTTATTCTGCTGCTAGTTATTCTGCTGCTAGTTATGCTATTCTGCTGCTACGGTTATTCTGCTGCTATTCTGCTGCTACGGTTACTGGTTATTCTGCTGCTACCGTTATTCTGCTGCTACGGTTATTCTGCTGCTCTTATTCTGCTGCTACGGTTATTCTGCTGCTACTACCGTTATTCTGCTGCTACCGTTATTCTGCTGCTACCGTTATTCTGCTGCTACCGTTATTTCTGCTGCTACGCTGCTACCGTTATTCTGCTGCTGTTATTCTGCGCTACCGTTATTCTGCTGCTACGGTTATTCTGCTGCTACCGTTATTCTGTGCTACGGTTATTTCTGCTGGTTAAATTCGCTGCGTTATTCTGCTGCTACCGTTATTCTGCTGCTACCGTTATTCTGCTGCTACGGTTATTCGTTATTTCTGTTGCTACTCTGCTGCTACGGTTATTCTGCTGCTACGGTTATCTGCTGCTACGGTTATTCTGCTGGTTATTCTGCTGCTACCGTTATTCTGCTGCTATTCTGCTGCTTACGGTTATTCTGTTGCTACGGTTATTCTGCTGCTACTGTTATTCTGCTGCTACTGTATTCTGCTGCTACCGTTATTCTGCTGCTACGGTTATTCTGCTGCTACCGTTATTCTGCTGCTACTGCTGCTACTGTTATTCTGCTGCTGTTATTCTGCTGCTACGGTTATTCTGCTGCGTTATTTGCTGCTACGGTATTCTGCTGCTACTACTGTTATTCTGCTGCTATTATTCTGCTGTTACTGCTACGGTTATTCTGCTGCTACGTTATTCTGCTGCTACGGTTATTCTGCTGCTACTGCTGTTATTCTGCTGCTACGGTTATTCTGCTGCTGCCGTTATTTCTTGCTGCTACGGTTATTCTGCTGCTACGGTTATTCTGCTGTTATTCTGCTGCTACGGTTATTCTGCTGCTACTGTTATTCTGCTGGTTATTCTGCTACTGTTATTCTGCTGCTACTTCTGCTGCTTACGTTATTGCTGCTGCTACTGTTATTCTGCTGCTACTGTTATTCTGCTGCTACTGCTGCTACCGTTATTTCTGCTGCTACTGTTATTCTGCTGCTATTTATTCTGCTGCTACCGTTATTCTGCTGCTACGGTTATTCTGCTGCTACGTTATTCTGCTGTTATTCTGCTGCTATGTTATTCTGCTGCTACGGTTATTCTGCTGCTAGGTTATTCTGCTGCTGTTATTCTGCTGCTACGTTATTCTGCTGCTTATTCTGCTGCTACGGTTATTCTGCTGCTACGGTTATTCTGCTGCTACGGTACTGCTACGGTTATTCTCTGCTTCTGCTGCTACGGTTATTCTGCTGCTACCGTTATTCTGCTGCTACTATTCTGCTGGTGTTATTCTGCTGCTACCGTTATTCTGCTGCTACGGTTATTCTGGCTGCTACGGTTATTCTGCTGCTACGGTTATCTGCTGCTACGGTTATTCTGCTGCTACGGTTATTCTGCTGCTACGGTTATTCTGCTGCTACGTTATTCTGCTGCTACCTGTTTAT
>NW_020868629.1:231693-240872 GCF_003789085.1 Penaeus vannamei | reverse complement strand
GAGGGGAAAAGTAGACACGGCTAAAATTGAATAGCAACTGAGGGGAAAGTAGACACGGCTAAATTGAATAGCAACTTGAGGGAAAAGTAGACACGGCTAAATTGAATAGCAACTTGAGGGGAAAAGTAGACACGGCTAAAATTGAATAGCAACTTGAGGGGAAAGTAGACACGGCTAAATTGAATAGCAACTTGAAGGAAAAGTAGACACGGCTAAATTGAATAGCAACTTGAGGGGAAAAGTAGACACGGCTAAATTGAATAGCAACTTGAGGGGAAAAGTAGACACGGCTAAATTGAATAGCAACTTGAGGGGAAAGTAGACACGGCTAAATTGAATAGCAACTTGAGGGAAAAGTAGACACGGCTAAATTGAAATAGCAACTTGAGGGGGAAAGTAGACACGGCTAAATTGAATAGCAACTTGAGGGGGAAAAGTAGACAACGGCTAAATTGAATAGCAACTTGAGGGGAAAGTAGACACGGCTAAATTGAATAGCAACTTGAGGGGAAAGTAGACACGGCTAATTGAATAGCAACTTGAGGGGAAAAGTAGACACGGCTAAATTGAAATAGCAACTTGAGGGAAAAAGTAGACACGGCTAAATTGAATAGCAACTTGAAGGGAAAGTAGACACGGCTAAATTGAATAGCAACTTGAGGGGAAAAGTAGACACGGCTAAATTGAATAGCAACTTGAGGGGAAAAGTAGACACGGCTAAATTGAATAGCAACTTGAGGGGGAAAGGTAGACACGGCTAAATTGAATAGCAACTTGAGGGGAAAAGTAGACACGGCTAATTGAATAGCAACTTGAGGGGGAAAGTAGACACGGCTAAATTGAATAGCAACTTGAGGGGAAAAGTAGACACGGCTAAATTGAATAGCAACTTGAGGGAAAAGTAGACACGGCTAAATTGAATAGCAACTTGAGGGGAAAAGTAGACACGGCTAAATTGAATAGCAACTTGAGGGGGAAAGTAGACACGGCTAAATTGAATAGCAATTGAGGGGAAAGTAGACACGGCTAAATTGAATAGCAACTTGAGGGAAAGTAGACACGGCTAAATTTGAATAGCAACTTGAGACGAAAAGTAGACACGGCTAAATTGAATAGCAACTTGAGGGGAAAAGTAGACACGGCTAATTGATAGCAACTTGAGGGGAAAGTAGACACGGCTAAATTGAATAGCAACTTGAGGGGAAAAGTAGACACGGCTAAATTGAATAGCAACTTGAGACGAAAAGTAGACACGGCTAAATTGAATAGCAACTTGAGGGGAAAAGTAGACACGGCTAAATTGAATAGCAACTTGAGGGAAAAGTAGACACGGCTAAATTGAATAGCAACTTGAGGGGAAAAGTAGACACGGGAATAGCAACTTTAGACACGGCTAAATTGAATAGCAACTTGAGGGGGAAAAGTAGACACGGTAAATTGAATAGCAACTTGAGGGAAAAGTAGACACGGCTAAATTGAATAGCAACTTGAGGAAAAAGTAGACACGGCTAAATTGAATAGCAAACTTGAGGGGAAAAGTAGACGCAAAAGTAGACACGGCTAAATTGAATAGCAACTTGAGGGGAAAGTAGACACGGCTAAATTGAATAGCAACTTGAGACGAAAAGTAGACACGGCTAAATTTGAATAGCAACTTGAGGGGAAAAGTAGACACGGCTAAATTGAATAGCAACTTGAGACGAAAAGTAGACACGGCTAAATTGAATAGCAACTTGAGGGGAAAAGTAGACACGGCTAAATTGAATAGCAACTTGAGGGGAAAGTAGACACGGCTAAATTGAATAGCAACTTGAGGGGAAAAGTAGACACGGCTAAATTGAATAGCAACTTTAAATTGAATAGCAACTTGAGGGGGAAAGTAGACACGGCTAAATTGAATAGCAACTTGTAGACACCTAAATTGAATAGCAACTTGAGGGAAAAGTAGACACGGCTAAATTGAATAGCAACTTGAGGGGGAAAGTAGACACGGCTAAAATGAATAGCAACTTGAGGGAAAAGTAGACACGGCTAAATTGAATGGCAACTTGAGGGGGAAAGTAGACACGGCTAAATTGAATAGCAAACTTGAGGGGAAAAGTAGACACGGCTAAATTGAATAGCAACTTGAGGGGAAAGTAGACACGGCTAAATTGAAATAGCAACTTGAGGGGAAAGTAGACACGGCTAAATTGAATAGCAACTTGAGGCGAAAAGTAGACACGGCTAAATTGTGAATAGCAGGACCAGAGCATCAATCTGAGGGTAGGAGACACGGTTGAAATGACTCGCACGATCAGACCACCTTGTTAGCAACCTGTGGCGAGGTGACTGGCAATCAAACCATGTGAGTAGAGAGGGCTTGGCGAATTGACATGCGCAACCAGACCATAATAGCTACGTGAGTCAAGCAGAAAAGACGATGAGGTGACTTAGGCAATCAAATCACATCGTTAGGAACCTGGGGCGAATAGAAGAAACAGGAAAAAAAGGACAATGGACTCAAAGGCTTTCGAAGAGAGGAAGTGAGGGTTTAGAGAAGACACGGAGAAACAGAAAAAGAGAGATAGATAAGGATACAATGGGTTTCGAAGAGAGAAGTGAGGGTTGCAAGAAGACAGGAAGAAACAAGGAAAAAGAGAGATGGATAAAGGACACAATAGGCTACGAAGAGAGAAAGTGAGGGTTAGAAGAGACAAGGAAGAAACAGGAAAAAGAGATGGATAAAGGATACAATGGCTCGAAGAGAGAAGTGAGGGTTTAAAGAAGACAAGGAAGAAACAGGAAAAAGAGAAATGGATAAAGGATACAATGGGTTTCGAAGAGAGAAAGTGAGGGTTTAGAGAAGACACGGACGAAACAGGAGAAAAGAGAGATGGATAAAGGACACAATAGGCTACGAAGAGAGGAAGTGAGGGTTGAAAGAAGACAAGGAAGAAACAGGAAAAAGAGAGATGGATAAAGGATACAATGGTTCGAGAGAAGAGAAAGTGAGGGTTTAAAGAAGACAAGGAAGAAACAGGAAAAAGAGAGATGGATAAAGGATACAATAGGCTACGAAGAGAGAAAGTGAGGGTTTAGAGAAGACACGGAAAACAGGAAAAAAGAGATGGATAAAGGATACAAAGGGTTCGAAGAGAGAAAATGAGGGTTTAGAGAAGACACGGAAGAAACAGGAAAGAGAAAGATAAAGGATACAAGGTTTCGAAGAGAGAAAGTGAGGGTTTTAGAGGACAGGGAAAAACAGGAGAAAGAGAGATGGATAAAGGACACAATAGGCTACGAAAGAGAGAAAGTGAGGGTTTAGAGAAGACACGGAAGAAACAGGAGAAAGAGAGATAGATAAAGGATACAAAGGGTTTCGAAGAGAGAAAGAAAGTGAGGGTTTAGAGAAGACACGGAAGAAACAGGAAAAGAGAGATGGATAAAGGATACCAATGGTTTCGAAGAGAGAAAGTGAGGGTTTAGAGAAGAAAACAGGAAAAAGAGAGATGGATAAAGGACTCAAAGAGTTTCGAAGAAGAGAGAGTGAGGGTTAGAAAGAAGACGGAAGAAACAGGAAAAGAGAGATAGATAAAGGATACAATAGGCTACGAAGAGAGGAAGTGAGGGTTTGAAAGAAGACACGGAAAAACAGGAAAAAAGAGAGATGGATAAAGGACACAATAGGCTACGAAGAGAGGAAGTGAGGGTTTAGAGAAGACAAGGAAGAAACAGGAAAAAGAGAGATAGATAAAGGACACAATAGGCTACGAAGAGAGAAAGTGAGGGTTTAAAGAAGACACGGAAGAAACAGGAGAAAAAGAGATAGATAAAGGATACAATAGGCTACGAAGAGAGAAAGTGAGGGGTTTTAGAGAAGACAAGGAAGAAACAGGAAAAAAGAGATGGATAAGGACACAATGGGAGAAGAGAGAAAGTGAGGGTTTAAAGAAGACAAGGAAGAAACAGGAGAAAGAGAGATAGATAAAGGATACAAAGGGTTTCGAAAGAAGAGAAAATGAGGGTTTAGAGAAGAAAGGGAAGAAACAGGAGGAAAGAGAGATGGATAAAGGACAAATGGGTTCGAAGAGAGAAAGTGAGGATTGAAAGAAAACAAGGAGGAACAGGAAAAAGATAGATGGATAAAGGATACAATGGGTTACGAAGAGAGAAAGTGAGGGTTTAGAGAAGACACGGACGAAACAGGAGAAAGAGAGATGGATAAAGGACACAATAGGTTACGAAAGAGAGAAAGTGAGGGTTTAGAGAAGAAACCGGAAGAAACAGGAGAGAGATGAATAAAGGACACAATAGGCTACGAAGAGAGGAAGTGAGGGTTTAAAGAAGACACGGACGAAACAAGAAGAAAGAGAGATGGATAAAGGACACAATAGGCTACGAGAGAGGAAAGTGGAAGGTTTAAAGAAGACGTGGACGAAACAGGAAAAATAGAATAGATAAATGGATACAATGGGTTTCGAGAGAGAAGTGAGGGTTTTAGAAGAAGACACGGAAGAAACAGAAAAAAGAGAATGGATAAGAATACAAATAGGCTACGAAGAGAGGAAGTGAGGGTTCAAAAAAGACCGGAAAAAAACAGGAAAAAGAGAGATAGATAAAAGACAACAATAGGCCGAAGAGAGAAAGTGAGGTTGGAAGACAAGAAAGAAACAGGAAAAAGAGAAATGGATAAAGGATACAAAGGTTTTTCGAAGAGAGGAAGTGAGGGGTTGAAAGAGACACGGAAGAAACAGGAAAAGAGAATAGATAAAGGACACAATAGGCTACGAAGAAGAAAAGTGAGGGGTTAGAGAAGACAACGGAACGAAACAGGAGAAAGAGAGATGGTAAGGATACAAAGGGTTTCGAAGAGAAGACAAGTGAGGGTTTTAGGAGACACGGAAGAAACAGGAAAAAGAGAGATGAATAAAGGACACAGTAGGCTACAAAGAGAGGAAGTGAGTTTAGAGAAGACACGGACGAAACAGGAAAAAGAGAGATGATAAAGGACTCAAAAGAGTTTCGAAGAGAACAGGGTTAAAAAAAGACAAGGAAGAAACAGGAAAAAAAGAGAGATAGATAAAGGATACAATGGTTTCGAAGAGAGAGAAAGAAAGTGAGGGTTTAAAGAACACAAGGAAGAAACAGGAAAAAAGAGATAGATAAGGATACAATGGGTTTCGAAGAGAGAAAGAAAGTGAGGGTTTGCGTGGAAGAAGTCTGTGAGTCCCATCAAAATCTTCCAGAAAGTAACGGACTAGAATTAGAACAAGGATTATCATGAGAAAAAAAAAGACGAGAAAAAATATTATCATCAACACATTATGGAGATGAAGAATGTTGAAAGATGTTGCAAGATCCGAAAGATCTGAAAGAGAAAAAAAGGAACTAGAAGAATCTGAAAGTGTAGTGAGTTATCAAATCCGGTTGTGAAGAGCGGCACTCAAAGATGAAAATAAATAAATAAATAGAATAAATAATAAATGATACAAAAGGACGAAAGCTTCAGTATTAGAGACGCTGAAATTTACATGAGAGCTGTTTCTGGAGGGAAGGAAGGGGGGGGGAGGAGGGAAAGGGGGGAGGGAAAAGGAAAATGGAGGAAAGGAAGGAGGGGAAAAAGGAAAATGGAGGAAGAAGGAGGGAAAAGGAAAATGAGGGGACGAGGGAAGAAGATAGAATGACATGGAGGGAAGGAGGAGGGAAAGGAAGATGAAGGAGGAGGAGGGATGAAAAGGAAGAACGAGAGAGAGGGAGTGAGGGAAGGAGGGGATGGGGGAGGGGTGAAGGGGAAAGGAAAAAAGGAGAGAAGTGGAAGGAGAAGGAAAAGGAAAAATGGAGAGCAATGGCGGCGGTGGGGGGAGGGGGGTGAAAGAGAAACGGAAATGAAGGGAAGAAGAGAAAAGAAAAAAGGGGGCGCAGGTAGGTGGTGGGGGAGGGAGATGGAGGGGAGGGAAAGGAAGAGGTGGAGGAAGATGGAGGAATAGAGGGGGGATGGAAGATGAAGGAAAGGAGGGGGGGGAGATGGAGGGAATGAAGGGGGGGGGGGGGAAGATGGAGGGAAAGGAGGGGGGGGAGATGGAGAGAAAGGAGGGGGTATTAAAGGAAGATGGAGGGAAGGAAGAGGGACTGGGAAAGTGGATGGTCCTGTCATATGCCAGGGCCTTCCACTTTAGCGTGGATCAAAAAAGTGGATGAGGGTGACAGTTCCTAGTCCATGACCAACGGAAATAAAGTTGATGACCCGAGCATATGCCAGGGCCTCACATTTCGTGTCAGGTAAAAAAAATGATAAATTTGGCAACTTTTTCACTACATGGATGAATGTAGAAAATGCGTTTCTTTTTTCCACGAAGAGCGACGAAAAATGATTTTCAAACCCAAAAGCCGTTAGCAAACGTGGTCTAGAATTCTTTTGCACTCTCAGAGAAGCGTAATTGGAAGAAATCTCAATGTAACGAGTATTGTTATCTCTCTCTCTCTCTCTCTCTCTCAATCTCAATGTAAATAACAATGTAACAATGTAAGGTAACGGCCATGACTGACTCGTTACATCATTTCCTTCTGTGCTAAAATCCCGTGGTTTAGGTTAAAAAATGTATTTTTTGCTTTTCACGTCTCGGGGGTAATAAATTAACTTATATTTATGCGTTTTCTTCTGTTGCAATATCAATGAAGGAAATAACTAGTCATGTACTTACGTTTATTTTTCAAAATCATGATTAAAAGAAGTAAATTGAATAATTAAACCCGTACTTACGTTCCTAAATGCCACACAAGGAAAATAAACAAGTGAACACGTGTTCGTATCCTTTGCTCACCACACCAACTCCTCTCATATTTATATTTATAAATGCCACGCCGTGAAAATAAATAAGTAGACACGTTTTTTTGGTGCATGTTTAGCTTACAACATTAGCATGCATAGAATACTATTAAATCTAGTTACTACTAGCTGTAGTATTCTAGCAACCACGTGTGTTTACCTTATTGGGGGTTACCCTTTTATAGCATGGGTCGGCAACCTTTTGAGAACATAGTGTGCCAGTTTATAAATAAGGCCTAATTATTAATAACCTTACGTGGCATTTTTTTCTGTACTGTATACCCAAGTGTATTTTCCTGCACATGCATAATAACATAAATGTATTTCCGTAGCTTTTAGTATTCTTCGTAACAAAAAATATATGTTTTATAATTCTACATTGATACCATAGTAATATCTGGACACAGCTTTAAACAACCCTCAGGCTCACATTGGTATATAGATCCAAATGCCGATAGCAGTACCAAGGCTACTTTTTTCATGCAGCTGAATTTATCAGATCATTCGCAGTAGTTTCCATTATTTATCGATTTCAAAATTTAGTTGACCGTAATAATACTTTCTCTCTATCTCTCATATTATTTTGCTGTATAATTTTTTTTCTTTGCTCCTCTGAATATCATAGCGTGCCATAGACAAGTGTTCTGCGTGCCAAAGGTTGCCGACCTCTGTTTTATAGGGTTTTAGACCATAGAGTGAACGGTCGACTTGACAAAACGTTTCGCGGCCCGTTTGTAAACAACCAAAATGGCCGCCAACTTAGAGCCTCAAAAGATGTGTCCGGACTTGAACACATTTCAATTTTACGTTTCTCTCTTTGATAGCCACTAAAATGTACGTTAGAGATATCGTCTGCACCAGTTTGTACCTTCATTACATTCTTAATTAGGAAAGTAAATCATCTCTCTTGTAGAAGACTGTTTGTTGACACGAATCAGCTGATAGGGGCATTGCCCGGCGAAACCGTTCACTGCGGGCGAGGCACTAAAATGGATGCAGGATGTGACTAGAATGCGTAATTTCAGCATACAGACAGAGGGAGACAACAGGAAAAATATGGGGACAGATAAACATAGAGGAAGAGTAGAATAAGAGAAAGAGAGAGAAAAAGAGAAATAATGAGGACGCGAAAAAAAGAGATGTGGGAAAGACGGAGAAAGACAATAAATAACCATAAAGAAAAGGAAAAGGAAGAAAAAATAAAGGAAATGGCACTATGTGAGAAGATCGCCATGATGTATGAAATCAACGACTTCAAGAAGACCGATAAATCTGCAAGTTGGGCATATTTTCCAACCTAACAACTCTTAAAATGAAGCTATTGGGTGCAGCTGTAAGATGAAATCATTGAATATCTGATTGGTTAGATATCGAGGTCGTCAGAGGTCAAACTATGACGTCATAAGGGGTATACCCAAAATATCGGACTCTGGACACTAAATATGAAATTTCAAACTGGAGGAATGAAGACATATTAGTTTTATTCAGTGTCTCTGAGAGAGTACATGGGTAAGTTTTTGAAATAATCAGCTTTGCAAGAAATCGTCAAATTTAGAACAAAAAGAACGGTAAACAAAGTCCCAAGAATTATTGCAATTTGCTATTTCTATCTAATCAAAAGATGATGATTAAGGGATTTCCCATTGGTCAGCAATAAGTGGTAGTTATTTTTTTTCAAGAATATTTAAATATATATATATATGCTTGAGAAAATACCTTCTCGTTATACACACACACACACACACACACACATACACACACACACACACACACACACACACACACACACACACACACACACAACACATATATATATATATATATATATATATATATATATATATATATATATATACATAGGCCGTCATCTTTTTTTCCAAACCCCGGACGTCCCAGGTTTGGAGTGACGTCACAGATTGCCACTGCCGGGCGCAAAAGTGCGGCGAAACTGTCGTACACTTCAGTCTAGAAACGCGGCGTGGGAATCACATCCAGAACGTGTATGAAATTTAACGGCTTCTCCCCCCCCCCTCTTCTCTCTCTCTCCCCCCCCCACTCTCTCTCTCTCCCTGTCCCCCCACTCCTCTCTCTCTCTCTCTCTCTCTCCCCCCCCCTACCCACTCTCTCTCTCTCTGCCCTCCACTCTCCTCTCCTGTACCTCTCCACTCTCACTCTCTCTCCGCCCTCTTTCTCTCTCTCTCCAAGTTCATTTCCTAAACATGACTGCACACCCCCCCCCCTGTCTCCCTCTCCCTCTCTCTCATTCACTCTCTGTCTCTCTCGGAAATAAATATGACTATGTACTGCCATGCACATGAACAAAGCAGAACCATTGCAAATGATGGAATTAAGTGTTTTGACTTTCTCATTC
>NW_020868629.1:219193-224193 GCF_003789085.1 Penaeus vannamei | reverse complement strand
ATTTATATATCTATTCAGCTATCTGTCCATCCAACTGGCAGTCAGTCAAACTACTTATTTATCTACCAAGTAAAAAAAAAAAAAAAAAAAATTTATGGCTAGTGATTTCAACGCTCATCACAGCTGATCAGAGAAACGTGTTCTTAACGTGTTGAATTTCCTCTCATTATTGGCTTCCAAACAAGGCAATTATCACAGTAATATCACTAATTCCCCTTTTCTTAGTTCGTCTAATTATTCAATTATCTATCAATTCGCATATTTATTCATTTATCAATTCATCAATACCAAAAGTAGGAATATTCACAGAAACGATTAAAGTTAGAATATAAACAAAAAATGAAAAGAAGAAAATGAAGAACGAAAAGAGAAAATTGAAAGAGAAAATAAGAACAAAACCGAGATGATAAAACACAGAATGACAATAAAAAACGAAAAGGGTCGAATAAGAAAAAAAACGAAAAAAAAGGAATACAAGAAAACAAAAGAAAAAAGAAAACACCACAGAGACTCGTAGAACAAAAATTAAAATAAAGAACGAAAAAGGGGAGGGGGGAGAGGACAAAAGAAAAAAAATAGATAAATAATTTTTAAAAATCATAATAATATTTTTTTTCCCCTGTATTCCTTTTATCCCTCAATTCTTCTTCTCTTCTCTCTCTCTCTCTCTCTCGCTCTTAGATGAATAGATAAAAATTAAAAATTCATAATAATAATTAAAAAAAAAATTCCTGTATTCCTTTTATTCCTCAATTCTTCTACTCTCTCTCTCCCCCCCCCTCTCTCTCTCTCTCGCTCATAGATAAACAGACAAACAATTTTCAAAAAAATCACAATAATCAAATCTAAAAAGTCGCTCTTAGATAAATAGACAAATATATATATATTTTTTAATCATAATAATAAAATCTAAAATAAATAAGATTTAAAGGCCCTCACTTGACAGACTCGTAGAGAATGGCGTGACTTAGCGAGGTCACATTATCGCACATACGACCCAGCTGACGCCCCTGCAGCAGCCGCCCGCACAGCTCCTCCACCAGTACGATGACGAAGAACCAGGGGACTGCCTGTGGGAGGGAATGCGGTGATCATGAGGGAACGCAGCGAGAGGGAATGCGGTGATCATGAGGGAACGCAGCGAGGGGAATGCCGTGATCATGAGGAACGCAGCGGGAATTGCGGTGATCATGAGGGAGGGAATGCCGGTGATCATGAGGGAACGCAGCGAGAGGGAATGCGGTGATCATGAGGGAACGCAGCGAGGGGGAATGCGGTGATCATGAGGGAACGCAGCGAGAGGGAATGCGGTGATCATGAGGGAACGCAGCGAGAGGGAATGCCGGTGATCATGAGGAACGCAGCGAGGGGGAATGCGGTGATCATGAGGGAACGAGCGAGGGGAATGCCGGTGAATGCGGTATCATGAGGGAACGCAGCGAGGGGAATGCGGTGATCATGAGGGAACGCAGCGATGGGGGAATGCGGTGATCATGAGGGAACGCAGCGAGAGGAATGCGGGTGATCATGAGGAACGCAGCGAGGGGGAATGCGGTGATCATGAGGAACGCAGCGAGGGAAGGCGGGAATGAACGCATGATCAGCGGGAGAGGGAACGCAGCGAGGGAATGCGGTGATCATGAGGGAACGAGCGAGGGGAATGCGGTGATCATGAGGGAACGCAGCGAGAGGGAATGCGGTGATCATGAGGGAACGCAGCGAGGGGGAATGCGGTGATCATGAGGGAACGCAGCGAGGGGGGAATGCGGTGATCATGAGAACGCAGCGAGGGGGAATGCGCGTGATCATGAGGGAACGCAGCGAGGGGGAATGCGGTGATCATCGAGAGGGAACATGCAGGGAACGAGCGAAATGCGGTGATCATGAGGGAACGCAGCGAGGGGGAATGCGGTGATCATGACGGGAACGCAGCGAGGGGGAATGCGGTGATCATGAGGGAACGCAGCGAGGGGGAATGCGGTGATCATTCAGAGGGAAATTCATGGGAGGGGGAATGCGGTGATCATGAGGGAACGCCAGCGAGGGGAATGCGGTGATCATGAGGGAACGCAGCGGAGGGAATGCGGTGATCGAACGCAGTGAGGGGGAATGCGGTGATCATGAGGGAACGCAGTGAGGGGGAATGCGGTGATCATGAGGGAACTGCCTGTGAGAGGGAATGCGGTGATCATGAGGGAACGCAGGGAACGTGATCATGAGGAACGCAGCGAGAGGAATGCGGTGATCATTGAGGAACGCAGAGCCATGGAGTAAAAGTATTCTGTTGTCTATGGTTTATTTTAGTCTTTTTTTGAGTTTGTGGTGAGGATGGTGATGTGTGGGTGAGTGAGGATGGGTGTGTGTGGGTGAGTGAGGATGGTGTGTGTGTGAGGATGGGTGTGTGTGGGGAGTGGAGGATGGGTGTGTGTGGGTGAGTGAGGACTGATGTGGGGTGATGGATGGGTGTGTGTGTGTTGGTGTGGGTAGTGAGGATGGGTGTGGGTGTGTGTGGTGTGTGGATGTGTGTGTGTGTGTGTGTGTGTGTGTGTGAGGATGGGTGTGTTGAGGTGTGTGTGTGTGTGTGATAGGTGTGTGATGTGTGTGTGTGTGTGTGTGTGTGTGTGTGTGTGTGTGGTGTGTGGTGTGTGTGTGTGTGTGTGTGTGTGTGCTGTGTGTATTGAGTATGGGTGTGTGTGTGTGAGTAGTGTGTGCGTGCGTGTGTGTGTGTATGTGTGTGTCTGTATGGTGTGTGCGTGTGTATGTGTGTGTGTGCGCGTTTGTGTGTGTGTACGTCCGTGCGTTTATGTGTGTGTGTAGGCATGTATAGACAAAATACAGACAAACATACACGTACCCCATCCCCTCACGCAAAAAAAACCTCACTCGCCTCACCTCATTGATGTAATTGGGCACCTCCTTCACCGTCCTGAAGGAGGAGGCCCACGGCGAGACGGCGTAGAAGAGCGTGCCAAGCCTCCGCAGCCCTTCGTCCAACACAGCCATGGCCTCGCTTGTGGAGCAACACCGCAGACGGGAGGTCTAGGGGATACTACAGTAGGATATCTCTCTTTTTTTTTTAAAGGAGAGAAGGTCTTGGGGATTCTACTGTAGGATATCCCTCTCTTTTTTTTTAAAGGAGAGAAGGAAGGAAGGAAGGAAGGGAGGGAGGTGTCCCAGGATCCAGGTGTGGTTGCGGACGCCTCTCGGACACTCCTTGGTTCCTTAAGGACACCCTCGCAACTGCGGGTTCTCCTCTCGCGCCGAAGATGTGGCGCGGTGTCCTTGGGTCAGCGGGACCTACTAGGGTTATTTTTTTTATTTTCCTACTCTTGCAACCTTTAGAGACTATGGCTATGAAGACGGCAGGGCATGGGGAACGTATAACTATTTTAAAATTTATCAAATACAGTATGTCATTTGCAAAAATGTGCTCCAATTGCGAAGTAAATAGATAAATACATGAATAGATACACAGGTTGATAAATAGATAGATAAACAGCCAAATAAATAAACACGATAATGAATATTATAAATAACTTTAGTAACTATGTCTAAACACGTTTCTTCAGTGCAAAGTCAAGGTTCCAGCAATGATAACACCAACAGTAAATACTATCTTTCTCGCGCAGATATTGTTCATACATTAATTTTAAAAACCCGTGAGAGACAAGAATAACAATAAGCAGCTGGAGACGATGAGTCGAAAATAATTTGCAAGAGACAAGAAACTAAGAAACAACTTTTATCGTCTGGTGAACTATAATTTCTCATATGCATACCGCCGCCAAGGCACTGAAACAATACAAATATCCACACTTT
This sequence comes from Penaeus vannamei, assembly GCF_003789085.1. Taxonomy (NCBI): domain Eukaryota; kingdom Metazoa; phylum Arthropoda; class Malacostraca; order Decapoda; family Penaeidae; genus Penaeus; species Penaeus vannamei. The sequence goes on along the minus strand of NW_020868629.1, from coordinate 220,374 downwards.
AAGAATTACAATAGAATCGCCTCTTCTTCAAGCCCACTGCCGTCCGTGCTTCCGGAAATATCAATGTTAATGATTTCATGATCCGGATTTAATGGCATCGAGGTTGGACTACGACACAACTCATAAAAAAAATCATCAAAATCTGTTCATAACCTTTTGAGTTTTCCTGCTAACCAACGAACAGACAAACAAACAAACAGACTAACCAGTGCTGCATAACTTTCATGGCGGAAGTAACAATGGGTACAAGCTGTGGCGGTTCCATACAAGTGGATATATATATATATTTCTTTTAACATTGCGGGATCAGTCTCTCTCTCTCTCTCTCTCTCTCTCTCTCTCTCTCTCTCTCTCTCTCTCTCTCTCTCTCTCTCTCTCTCTCTCTCTCTCTCTCTCTCTCTCATTTTAACTCTGAAAGATAGCAAAAACAGACTATCATGTTAATAAAAAGGACAGAGCAGACAATTTTACAAACATCCAAATTTCACATGAAACCATCCACAACACCACCTGCAATTCAGAACTTTACACAAACAACAACAATGGAAAGCAAAAAAAAAAAAACAAACAAACAAAAAAAGAGCATAAGCCTACATATGAAAGACATTCCTATTTTACTGTTGCAGTTAATTGGCACTTGCGATCAACATTGCTGTGTTCTTCTTCCTCCACACGAGGGTTCTCAAAGAATAGCAGTTATGGCATGGTGTTCTGGGGGGAAAACCCAAGCTGTGTATGCATGTTCGGCGCCCATTGTGAGATTAAGATTGGGATGATAAATAATAAAAATTCTCCTAATTTAAAATTGATTAATCATCCAGGAGAAACTCGTGCTAATTAAATTCTTAAGAAATATGTTGCTATTGTGCTATAAAATTAATAAACTTGATGTACTAATGAATTATAACAATAATATTGCTGTGCAACCCCTGTGGAATAAAATCACGATAAATGAGTATATAATTAATAGCAATAATTACTGAGTGTGACTGCATGGAGTTAATGATTAATAATGAAGCTTGAGATAAATAATGGTTATATAAAATAATTCATAATAATTGAAAACTAGAGGTTAACTTAGGTTACGGTAAAGGTAATAATAATATTGTATTTTAGAGATGACAATAGCAACCTAATAAGTGATATACTAAGTGGATAATCGGTAATAATGAACAACAATG
>NW_020868629.1:199816-205312 GCF_003789085.1 Penaeus vannamei | reverse complement strand
GAAGGAGAGGAGGAGAGGAGGAGGAGGAGGAGGAGGAGGAGGAGGAGGAGAAGAAAAAGAAGAAAAAGAAGAAAAAAAAGAAAAGAAAAAAGAAAAGGAAGAAAACGAAGAAAAATAAAAATAAAAAGAAGAAAAACAAAAAAGAAAAACAAAAAGAAGAAAAAGGAAAAACAACAACACTTCTGTCAGTCAAACAAGACGTCTAATGCAACCCTTTTTTCCCCAACGTGTTTATGAATGAGTGATGTTGTCTTTTCCAATCAATGGGAATTCAAGGCAGATTGGGGAGAGAGGGAGGGAGGGAGGGAGGGAGAAGAAGGAGAGGGAAGGAGGCAGAGGGAGAGGGAAGGAAGGAGGGAGAGAAGGAGGGAAGAAGGGAGAGGAGAGAAGGAGGGAAGAAGGGAGAGGAGAGAAGGAGGGAAGAAGGGAGAGGAGAGAAGGAGGGAAGAAGGGAGAGGAGAGAAGGAGGGAAGAAGGGAGAGGAGAGGGAGGGAGGGAAGGAGAGAGGGAGGGAGGTGCGATATAATGATTGGTCTAGGGAGAGGGAGGGAGAAGGAGAGGGAAGGAGGGTGAGAAGGAGGGAGGAAGGGAGGGAAGGTGAGAGGGAGGGAGGTGCGATATAATGATTGGTCTAGGGAGAGGGAGGGAGAAGAAGGAGAGGGAAGGAGGCAGAGGGAGAGGGAAGGAAGGAGGGAGAGAAGGGGGGAAGAAGGGAGAGGAGAGAAGGAGGGAAGAAGGGAGAGGAGAGAAGGAGGGAAGAAGGGAGAGGAGAGGGAGGGAGGGAAGGAGAGAGGGAGGGAGGTGCGATATAATGATTGGTCTAGGGAGAGGGAGGGAGAAGGAGAGGGAAGGAGGGTGAGAAGGAGGGAGGAAGGGAGGGAAGGAGAGAGGGAGGGAGGTGCGATATAGTGATTGGTCTAGGGAGAGGGAGGGAGAAGAAGGAGAGGGAAGGAGAGGGAGGAGAGGGAAGGAGAGGGAGGAGAGGGAAGGAGAGGGAGGAGAGGGAAGGAGAGGGAGGAGAGGGAAGGAGAGTGAGGAGAGGGAAGGAGGGAGGGAAGGAGAGGGAGGGAAGGAGGGAGGGAGAGGGAGGGAGACAGGGAGGGAGAGAGATTCGGGAGGTGCGATATAATTATTGGGATTGCCTAGGGAGAGGGAGGGAGAAGGAGAGGGAAGGAGGGTGAGAAGGAGGGAGGAAGGTAGGGAAGGAGAGAGGGAGGGAGGTGCGATACAATGATTAGTCTAGGGAGAGGGAGGGAAGGAGGAAGGGGGAGGGTGGGAGAGAAGGAGGAAGAGAAAAAAGAGAAAGAGAGAGAGAGAGAGAGAGAGAGAAAGAAAGAAAGAAAGAAAAAGAGAGTCAGAGAGAAACTCAAAGAGATATATCAAAGAAAGCGTGAGAGAGAGGAAGGAAAAAAACAAACAAACAAAATAAAATAACGAAAAAAAAAAGAATAGAAAAAACACACACACACAAAGCACCCCCCTCCTCCCCTCCCACCCCCACCCNATTTTCTGCCAATATTCATCAATGCTTAACAATAGCAGCCGAATCGCTCAGTATAGTTGTGATACACACCTAAACCGTATCCTACGTTTTGCACTGTTATGAAAATGATGCGTATTCTTATTTTAAAAAACTGCTGAACTATAGTTTTAAAGGCGGGAATCAGCACGAAGGTCTCCCGTGCCACAGAGCACGTTTATCGCATCCTGGATGTATGATATTCTAATACGATTTTTTGATCTTTGTTTATCAGAGGGGCATCCGGGATAGATAGATATTTTTTCACCACTTCCGACTTAGTAATCTCTCTTTTTCCGGTATTCATACAGTAGGATTGTCAACAGTTAAGACTATGTTACGAGGTAATCCCTTAAAAAAAAGTGTCAGTGAAAACAAACACACACAAACACATTCATTCACTCCCTCACGTACTCGCTTTGCCACTCACCCAAACAAACACACACTGAGGCAACAAACAAAACACACCCTACCCCCATATACACACACACACACACATACACACACACACACGTACAGAGAGAGAGAGAGAGAGAGAGAGAGAGAGAGAGAGAGAGAGAGAGAGAGAGAGAGAGAGAGAGAGAGAGAGAGAGAGAGAGAGAGAGAGAGAGAGAGAGAGAGAGAGAGTAATCGCCGCCAATTGATCCATGGGCTTCGCGCAAATGACGTAATCTTTCATTGATCGAGTCAGAGGGAGGAAGACGTTGCAGGCAGAGTGACGGTGCCCCTCCCTCCCACAGGCGCTTCTTGGCATTCATACACTGGCATACTCAACTGGCTGCTCCTAAAGCAGCTAATGTCAACTTTATTGTGATTTTTAATGTATTCATGAAACTACCTGACAGTATCCATTTTATTATTTACTTTTATGTCTATTTTTTTTTTTTTCATGATGGGTTCGTCTTCCTGTTCTTACAAATAACCCTAATATGAATTAGCAGTCTAAATAAAAAAAAATAATAATTGAAAAGTACATACGAGAATGTCTAATCTCTAATATATAGACATCAACAAGGAGGTTACTATCAAATCCCCCTGTGATATCGGTATCAATGATTCGGTATATACTAATATCATATGATACATAATAGTCATTTTCCATAAGTATTGTTGTAAACATTTGACTCAGAAGACTGTAGGTTCTTGAAGAGAGTGTAGGCGAAAGGTCGAGGAAAGTAAACAATCTCAACTGTTAGTAAAGAATTTGGGGCTCTGATGAAATTATTTACCAAATACTATTTTCAGTCATAACTTTACATATCATTAAGTATATTTATCGCAATTAGTATGTAAACTTACATATTAGCCATTATAAATTCACAAACTGATAAGCATGACTTGATGTACAAATATCTAGTAGTAATGAATAATGCATCTGTCAACCTTTCTAATGTTGGAAAACAAATAATTTCTGAGTAAAAGACTGACCATGGCCCTTTTCCTATACCTATCTCACTGTGTGTATTTACATGATAATGCTATCTATATCTTTTAAATCATACAAATATATAGGAAAAATCACTGATAAGAATTTAAACAATACACAAATAGCATGTTCATAAGTCTTTAATAAAAATATTATTACATTCTATGAATAAATATAAAGAATTTATAGCCCGTCATCAAATGACAGAAACATCACGAGCACCTTCTTGAAAACTGATATCATATTCTTTAAGAAATGCAATATCTATTATTCATTGTAAATAATAATAATATTAATAGAAATTTACTGCATAGTCTTTTCTCCTAAAGATGTTCCGGTCTGTAACAGTAAAGTTTAAAATGAAGTGGGCAAGGCTCAACAATATCATACAGAAATATACCCATAGCCAGAGGAGAGCTGTGAAATTAACAAGGATACTTATCATTTTTTCATTCTACAGTTACCATGTGATATCAAATAAAAGCTACACGAATAAATATAAAATATAAATAGCATCAAATAAATGTAATGTGTGAAAAAGTACAAAGATAAAAAGAAAAGGAAGAGTAGTGGGACAGAGATACTTCTGTATTAGGATGATTACAATGCTAATGGTGATGAATTAAACTGGGTTCTTATAATAGTATAGAAGCAATTCCACTATAAAGGATAGGATAGGGCATACAACATCATGATATTACCTGTTACTATCGAATGAAATAGTAGATTTTGATGCCAAATTATTTCAGCACTAATAAATATGCTTTCCTTTTTTAATTATACAATCTAACAAATATTTCTTCCATGAAAAATATATAAAAGTTCCAAATAAAATATGCAGTATACACAAGAAGATGAACAGTAACAAGACAAAATACAGGAACAACAACAACATAAAAGAAAATCAAGAACCTCGAGTGTGCTTTCATTACAACTGCTACCAAGAAGGGCACCTTTCCCTGTGTTGCAAGTCATCTCTTTGAACCCTTGTCATACAATGCTCTTCTGCTGTAGTCAAATTCCTCCAGTGAATAGTACACATAACATAACTTACTCTTGCTGGAGGAGAACGAAGTAAATAACCAACATAAGATGACTATAATGGCAGTGACAAGGTATAACCAGATAAAAAGGACTCATACTGAAGGGGGATGCTATGCTTTTCCAAGGCACCAAAATATTTAATGTAAACACTTAAGCTTTCTTACATAAATGCATTCAATCTGCCATCTACAAGTTGACATGTGGCAATAACAGAAAAAAGTGATATCCAGTACTTGCCTTTACACTGTCTACAATGCAATGGCAACAAGTAACAACATTACAACCACAGATATCTTCAGTAGACAATAGAATACACATCATAACAGATGTTGAATTACAAAAGGGAACAGGAATAAAACAGAAATCATACTCAGTCACTGATGCACACAGCTGTAAAAAAAAAAAGTGAATTGTGGGGAAGGGGACTTCAGAGCAATAACATTTGTTAACAATACAGGCTCGCTGTCTCACAAACTTCAAAATGTGTTTGCTATACAAGTCTACTTTCTACCACAATAAAAAATGGAAACCAAGCTTTTGTTTGAAGTTTTTATTAGGGAAATCTAATTTCTATCTTTATTAATCTGATTAAATCTTGTAAGAAACGTTTATAAATGGATTGCAATCTAGTTTGTTAACACTAAATATATTATTACAATATTATTGTTGTAAGGAGGACCTAGTAATAAATGTAAAAAATCCCTTTCAAATATTAGCTGAAGATAAAAAAAATCATAAAAAAACATCTCTAGTGGAGCTATTGAGCAAGACAATGAATGGCTATTAACCTGGCATGAAATCAACTTTTGGCATGAAAATAATTTTCATGATACTCTAGAGGATCAAGACTATCACAGTCTATGAATTTTACATATACCTATTAGTTATCCTATGGAAAAGCTGTGCTCCCATTACCGAAAACATGGGAGACAGCTGAATATTCGTGTAACCACTGCAAACAGTGACAGTGCTTTTACTATTGAAGTTGTAAATTGAATTTGTTAACTATTCACTATATAATAGCCTCTTTTCCTTTTGGATCTTTCTTCTTTGTTATTTTCCACAGCCGTGTTTATGTTCATTATTAGGGAAATCACATTACTCACTTTAGATGCCTTTTTATGTGCCATCATTCAGTATGTGTTTTCCTGCATTCTTTCATATATTACTGAAGTTGAAGCCAAACATAATTTGCAAGTACGAGGTGTTTTACTTTGAATTCTGTTCTTAAAAAAGATAACAATTCATCAAAATATATTGAAATAAATCTGCACACTCAAGAAATCTTTGGAGTTAAGTACCATAATTACATTGTACCCCTTACTATACTTTACTGTTTTCAATGTCTGCAATAATCTCTGTGATATCTTTCAAACTTCATTACTCATTATCATTATTATTATTTTTTAAAAGTGGTTGCTTCCATGTCAGTTATTCTGCATGAAAGCAAGCAAGTGAATGTACAAAACAATTTAACTGCCACCTTCACAGGACAAATACAACTGAA
>NW_020868629.1:189816-194816 GCF_003789085.1 Penaeus vannamei | reverse complement strand
CTTACAAAAATAAAATCAACAACAAAAAGAGTACACAACACGCAGACTCACCTGTTCCCAGAGATTCTCCATTACTCTCTGAAGCCATTTGCTTTTCCTCGGAGACTTTGAGCAGCTGATTATACTTTGATTTCTCAGTTTCGAGTTCAGACCGCAGATTCCACAGTTATAAACTCTTCATTTACTCACATGAAGCACTGCACCTATACTTATATTGCTATGAGTGAGAGTGATTATATTAGCTACTTTTCCTAGTACAATATTACTTAAATCAGATTACTCAATCACTAGTAATGATCATAATTTATAACAATTAACCAAAATGCCTAATGTGATGCTAACTTTATTAAACTGAGATAGTATATCTCTTAACTCATAGATAAATAGAACAGGGCACCAAGAACAGCGAGGCATCACACACCACCACAGCACACACACACACTACAATGGGGTGAGGAGGGAGGTAGACAGAGAGATGAAATTAAGAGTGATTTAAGGGAATAGCTATCTTAAACACATCAAACAAGTCAACTCACCTTCAGAGTTATTTTCTTCTGAAACATTTCCATTTGTAAGATGTACTTCATTTCTGATTTCAGGAGTAATCTTTGGTTTTGGCTTTCTTTTAAGGACCGAGACCACCACAGACAAGATCTAGAACTTATACACTCTTTACTCTAACTAGTTATTCATATGCGGTTCTCTGTAAAATTTTATCAAATGTCATATTAATCTTATCACTGTGATCTTCATATTATTTATTTTTCTTATATTCATGAATGTATTTATCAATTATTGAACTAGTAGTTATTAAGAAGATTGTTAGCTGTGTACAAGGAAGAAAACAAGAAACCTTTAAATTAAATTATAAATATATAATTAAAAATATTACACAAAATATGAAGAAAAACTACACAATACACAGGAAGATCAGTACTTTATTCTATTACTTTCTTTCTTCACTTTCTTTATTTTAAATCATATGTTTATTAATTGCTATCATTTGGGAAATGAGTTTAACCATTAACACTATCTTTCGAATTTTTAGTCATTGTGAATATATTAAAATGGAACTCTCTACGACTGACCTGCGAGAATCTTTCTGCTTTTTCTTCTGGCCGCCAACGTGAATTTCTCCAGTCTCATTTATCTCCTTCATTTCAGGTCTATTAATATCTTGCTGCCACTTTCCAGTGTCCAGTCTTGTTTCATGCTGTTCAACCGTGTCCAATCATCAACTTGGTGTGCCAAGGGACTCACTTATTTTCTTTTCAAGCTGGAACAATCTTCTACGGTCCTTTCTCTATAAGTCTGCATGTTCCTTTAGATGATAAATATGTCAAGTATAAATTCATAATTCATAATTCCACATGCAGTAAAATAGTTCTCCTTCTATCTTATTTAAGTAGAATCTCAAAATCTAAAATTTCTTTTATATTCCCTGTACAATTTGCATATCAAAAATTTTAAGCCTGTTTTATAGAAAACAAGTATAAGAATGCTTCCTCAGCAGTGATACTGTACAGTGGGTACCAGACAGAGAAAGGCTTAATATCTTCATGCTATCAAGAATCAGGGTACATAGGAAGACTTCAGAGGAAAAATATGTATATCAACATTTATTCTGAGCTTCCTTTCCATTCACATCCTCTAACTTTTAACTTGTCTTATTATATTTCCATCCAGTCAAACAGATAAATATAAAAAGTAAATATGCTAATAAAATTACCATATAACAGAAACATGCAATGCTGATAACAATAAAAACTTCCTCACTTCTACACAACACCACATCACAATGTTCACTGCCACATCCCCTAAACCAATACCTAAGTCTTGGCTGTGATTAACCTGACACATATTACCTATGGTATAAACCTCTTCATTAAGCAAGAAACATCACTTTTAACTAGTATCATGAAAAATAATTACCTAAACATATCTATCAGTTCCTAGTGTCTTTTGAAAAGCAATAGAAAAAAAAATAAATGAATAAAAAACAAGATGAGAATAACCACAGAAATGGCAACTCCTAACATGGCATACCGCTACGTATGTGACACCTGGGCCATCGTGCAGCTGTGGTCTAGCACAAGTGTCCATAAAACATATTGCCAATCTAATCCTTTATCAATATATGTTGGGGGTAATTATTGTTTGGTTCTTGTGAATTGTTTGCCTTTTATTTAAATGGAAGTAAATTATTAACAAACTTTTTAAGACTATGACTCAGTGAATACCACTGGTTTGTGGTCTAGCACAAGTGTCTATTGAAACATTATTACTTAATAATCTATAGACCTTCTGATTGAGTATTACAATGTTTGGGGGTAATTATTGTTTAGTTTCTTGTGAATTTGTTCGCTTTTTTTCTTTAACTGGAAATAAATTATTAACAAAGATCTTTTTAAGACTATGACTCAGTGAATACCATTGGTATATCACAAATTTGAGTTTTCTGATAATTCAGTTCAAATAATCATTCTATCTTTAACTTTAATTAACCCATTGTGTATGTTTTCTTTTGAGAATTTTGTTTATAAAAGAAATCAATTAGCAGGCTTATCTGACTTCAACTGATATCCCATTCCTTGAATCTTCTTATTTTTCCTAATGCTATTAGTATCATTACTATTATTATTTATCATTACTGACAAAGAGGTTATAAGGAGGTTTATCTAAATATGCTAGAGTGCAATTACATAAGTAAAAATAAAAAAAAAATCTCTCTTGTGAGCCGTCCTTACCTGTGAGCAAAATTTAGATACATTTCATAAAGTTACAGTCAAGATATATCTAGATGAGTGGAGGGAAGGCAGGGATGGGAGGCGAGGCGATGAGGAAGGTAGAGGGAGGGGAGGGAAGGGAGGGAGAGAGGGCGAGGGAGGGAGGTAGGGGGAAGGGAGGGAGGGAGGGGGAGGGAGGGAGAGGGGAAAAGAGGTAGAGGAGAGAGAGAGAGAGGGAGAGAGAGAGAGAAGAGAAGAAGAGAGAGAGGAGGAGAGAGAGAGCACGAGGAGAGAGAGGAGAGAGAGACGGAGAGAGAGAGAGCAAGAGAGAGGAGAGAGAGAGAGAGAGACGAGAGAGAGAGAGAGAGAGAGAATGAGAGAGAGAAGAGAGAGAGAGGAGAGAGAAGAGAGAAGAGAGAGAGAAAGAGAGAGAAGAAGAGAGAATGAGAGAGAGAGAGGAGAGAGAGAGTATGAGAGAGAAGAGAGAGAGAGAAAGAGAGAGAGTAGTAGAGAGTTAGAAAGCGAACAGATCTCAGACGAGGAGAGAGAGAGAGAGAGAAGAGAGACAGACATTGAGAGAGCGAGGAACAGAGACTGCAGAGAATGAGAGACGAGTAGAGATGAGAGAGAGAGTAGAGAGAAGAGAAGAGAGAGTAGAGAGACGAGAGAGAGATTGAGAGAGGAGAGAGAATGATGCTAGAGAGAGGAGATGACAGAGAGAGAGAGACAGAGAAGAGAGACAGCAGAGTAGAGACGAGAGAGAGAGAGATGTAGAGAGAGAGGTAGAGAAGAGAAAGAGAGAGAGAGACAGAGCAGAGAGAGGAGAGAGAGAGAGAGAGAGAGAGAAGACGAAGAAGAGATGCGAGAAAGAAGACAGAGATCGAGAGTTAGATTAAAGAGAACAGGTAGATTGAAGAGTAAAGAAGAGACATCTGAGAGAGAGAAAAAAGAGACAGTAAGAGAAGAGAAAAAAGATGACTAGAGAATGAGAGATGTAAAAAAAAGAGTACAAGAGAGAGAGAAAAAGAGATATTAGCAGAGAGAGAGAAAAAGCAAGATCAGACGAGAGAGAAAATAGAGACATGAGATGAAAAGAGACAGAGAGAGTGATTGAGAGAGAGAGAGAGAGAGAGAGAGAGAGAGAGAGAGAGAGAGATGAGAGATGAGAAGAAGAGAGAGAGAGAGAGAGAGAGAGGACAGAGAATGACAGAATTGAGTACAAGATCGAGAACAGAGAGATCAGATTGAGACAGAGAGACTGAGAAGAGAGAGAGAGAGAGGAAGAGAGTTAGAGATTTGAGGAGAGAGAGAGAGAGAGAGAGAAGAGAAGAGAGAGTAGAGAGAGAAGAGAGAGGAGAGAGTAGAGAGAGAGAGAGAGAGACCATTTATTGAGTGAGTGTATAAGGGAGAAAGGATGTATAGGGAGGAGTGTGAGGAGGGACGGAGGGAGAGGGAGGAAGGAGGAGGGTAGGAGGTGAGGAGAGATGGAGAGAAGTGAGAAGAGGGAATGAGAGGGAGAGAGGGAAGAGAGGGAGAGCAGGAAAAAGAGGGAGAGAGGGAAGAGAGGTAGAGAGGAGAGAGGAGCATAGATGGGAGAAGAGGTAAGCAGAAGGAATGAGAATAAGAGAGAGAGATGAGAGGTATGGAGAGAGAGAGAGAGAGAGAGAGATGAGAGAGAGAGAGAAGATGAGAGAGAGAGAGAAAGAAGAGAGAGAGAAGAGAGAGAGGAAGAGATGATATGAGACAGAAGATGGAACACGAGTAGGAGAACAGATGAGACCATGTAGGTAGACAGAAGAGAATCATGAGAGTAACAGAGAGACTGAGAAGAGAAGAAGAGAGAGGAGAGAGAGATGAGATGAGAGAGAGAGAGTAGAAGAGAGAAGTAGAATGAGAGAGAGATGAGATGAGAGAGAGATGAACGAGAGATGAGAGAGAGTAGAGAGATGAAGGATGAACAGGAGAGGAGAGGAGATAAGGAGAGGAAGGTGAAGGAGGGAGGAGGGGAGGTAGGGAGGTAGGGAGGAGGGAGGAGAGTAAGGAAGAGGAGAGAGGGAGAGAGGTGATGAGAGGGAGAGAGGAAGAGAGGGAGAGAGGAAGAGGGAGAGAGGGAGAGAGGAAGAGGAGAGAGGAGAAGAGGGAGAGAGCGAAAGAGAGAGAAATAGAGAGAGAGAGGAGAGAGAGAGAGAGAGAGAGAGAGAAGAGAGAGAGAGAGAGAGAGAGAGAGAGCGAGGAGAGAGAGATGAGAGAGAGAGATGAGAGAGAGAGAGAGAG
>NW_020868629.1:181886-189716 GCF_003789085.1 Penaeus vannamei | reverse complement strand
AGATACTGATGTAAAGTTTTCAGGACCAGTGCCTCCTCCAAGCCAATATTCTGCCTAAACATGGTGAGCAACCCAGTATGATTTGTTACAAAGAGCAGTGATCAGAAGGGCACTCTGACTTACCATCAAGATACTGATATGAGGCATCACTGTATTGAAAAGGCTAAATCTCGTGTCTGTTAATATTTGAAAATCACATGATACTTGGAGGTCCCATCTTTTTGTAATGTCTTTAACCCCACCCATAATGGTGATGGCTGTAGTTGTCATGACAGAACAGCTTATGATGTCGAAACGCGTCATGACTCGTAGTGGGTGGGCCAAGTGTATACAGCTTAGGCCTAGCCACAATGTCAAGACTGTTGCTTAATATTACATCACAAATAAATTAGTTCCTGTCACCACAGGATTGAAAATGATGCTATACTGATGTGTGAAGATAAAGAACCACAAACAAAATAAGAAACAAAATACCAATGCAAAATATCTTGTCAAACTAGACTCTGGGACACCATGGAGTTTATGTTGTTATTACAACTTTTTTCCTTTTTTATTGTTACTATCATTCATTAACCCAATGTCGACAGGAAAATGGTGTGTTCCCTTTGGCAATGCTTGGTAAAATGTTTCTGCTCATAGATGGCCCTGCCAATGCTTAGCCACAAAGGAGTTAATTAGTAGATCTTGCGACCTCTTTTCCTTGAAAAAGCATGAAAACGCTTCTTTTTACTAATGCTATCAATATTGACAATGTTATTTTTGTTATAAACATTATAATTACTATATTGTTACTGACATTACTAACAGCAGTATGAAATACTAGAAAATATTATTGAAAATCAAGGGAAAGGGTAAACGCGAGACAGGTAGTTCGTGAAATTGGCTCATTGGTGACAATTATTAAATTCAATACACACAATGGGGCATGGCATATACGTACATTCCATGCCCAGCGACATGGGGTTAATGTCTAGTATCAGCAGGCTTTTTGTGTTATTCTCAAATAATCTTTCATTCTTTAACAAAAGCCTCTTTCTATGCAGATGCTATTTGTTCCTGTTCTCTTTACTTCTGTATATATTAACCATATCAAAACAGAGAATCTTTTCTTTGTTTATGACCAATGCTAAAAATGTATCTCTTGCTCTACCTCTCTCCAATAACTGGATGTACAGGCTTGAGATCTTACTAAAGGCAAGTCATCAAAATTCAAAACTGGAATTTCCCAAAGCGCATACCATGGCAGCGATTTGTTGCTGCATCTGGTTCTTTTCCTCTTCCAAAGCGGCTATTGTCTGCTCGTATTGCTCTTTCTCTGCTTTGACCTCCTCTTCACTGTATCTTGGGGATGGGGCAGGTTCTTGTGCTACCTTTAACTTTGCCTGTGTTTCTTCTAGTGCTGTAACAGCTGCTTCCTTTTCTGTACTTAACTGATGCACCTGTGTCATCAAGAAATATATATGAATGGTGAAAAGACACAACATGCTGGCAAAAAGAAACAAGACCAATACATCTATTTAGATATTCTCTTACTTTTTTCTTTGCTGCCTCAAATACTGAAGGTAGAACTAAGTTTTTAAAAATCATATAAACTGAATCTGATGCAAATCATTACGACAAACATAATACACATGAAACACATCCTACCTGCTTTTGCAAAGCCTCCATTTGTGATGCCAACTGAGTGGTGTACTGCTGGTACTGAGCTGCTACATGGGAATGTTCTGAGTGAGCCTTCCCTAGTTCTGCCTGACACTCCTGCAACTGCCTCTGACTCTCCATATGTGCTGCTTGAACATTTTCAAGCTGGGTTTGAAGGTCATCGTTTGTACCATCTCTCAACTGAAAGACAAAAAATTGGTAGTCCTTTGTCTATATACAGGTGAGAGAACTTTTCCGTAGTCTGTTTTCACTCTGTGTCTAAGCAACCACCCTTTACTGTAGTGCTTAGTCTCATTTTCCCCACTTCATCTCTCTAAATGTCTTCTTCTGTTCGACTTCAACAAAAATTTAAATTCACATAATAACATCTCAACATTCATAACAAAACTTTCATAAATTTAAGGAACCTTTACCCTTTTCAGTATGCACTGTGCTGGCTATTACAAAGATGAAATATACAAGCAGTAAATTTACATGCCTCACAACTATGTGAAAAGTAACAATGGTGCTGCCTCAGTATCTTACAGATGTAGATAGTCATAGCCTCCGAAGGCTTCAAATGCTACTCCTAATAGCAAATCACACACAAAAAAAGGACTGCCAATTTGTAATATACTTTATTTCCTTTAGGTACACTTCAAACAATCCACCAATGACAGGTGCCTCTGAGTGATAAACTCCCATGTTATGCACATGCACCCCCCCCCCTACACACAAAAGTATCATCCACAACATGAGAAGAAAAAAAGCATAAACCTCAATAAAATGTTGAGAAAATGATGAAATGGATTGTAAGTAGCCCTATTTGCTTTAGTTTCCTTAAAAAAAAAAAAAAAAAGAAGTTTTGGCCTAAAGCTCATATGCTTTTAACAATTAAATGATTTGGTTTCTAGTGGAACTTACCTGCTGCAAATTAAGCTGTGCCATTGCCAACTGACTCTTGGTTTCTGTCAGCTGTGCCATCAATTTCTCGTGGTCGCTCGTTTTTACGCTTAATCGTTCGGTTAATTCAGCAATTGAAGTCTTCAGCTCTTCACACAACTTGCTGTTTAATAAAAGGAAAATTACATAAATCTTGTCAGTCAACCACCACAGAAGAAATAATATAACTGTTATCAAAATTCATGTGCAATGTAAAGAAGCAATGATAGTAAAATAATTTTTAATAAATCAATTACCTAATGGTATATATAAAATGCAGGATGACAGGAAAATTCTACACATTAAATAATTAATGTCAATTACTGTTTTCCTAACAAATTAAATTTGGTGCAGATGCATAATTCAAGCATATGTCTCATCTCTTGTATTAATAGTTAGGCAACAAATCAGAGCTCAGTCACTTCTTAACTATAAAAAAGTGTCACCTAAGTATAATATAGAACTTTAACTCATCATATAAAGTCACTTCTTACTGAAATCTTCATTTCAGTGGGAAAGGTGATGTCACAACAACTAGTAACTACTTTTATCATTATTTTTATCTAAGGAAATAACCAATAAGTAACTTTAGCAGATTATTTTTGCTGTTGCTGGTTTTCAGATTTCTAGTCTTCACACTTCATGAGCAACTAAGATATATATATATATATATATATATATATATATATATATATATATATATATATATATATATATATATATATATATATATATATATATATATATGCCAAGCTAAAAATACCTATAACAAAATAATGAAATACATTTTACATCTGTAAGCCTTTCCACTGTTCTATATTCTCTTCAAAGGGTCATTCATAGGGCTTTTTAGTTTAAACCTATGGTGACGGGGCATAATTTATTTGTGATGTAATATTACTCAACAGTCTAGACCTTGTGGCTAGGCCTAAGCTGTGTAGAGCGAGTCAGGACGTGTATACATGTCATAGGCTGTTATGTCACGAAGGCTATTGCTGTACCTGTCACTGAGGAGTTAAGTAACACCTCCACTAAATTGGATTTTTCTTTTCTTTACTGGATATACATGATGTGCCCATTGTGTCATGTAAAAAATTGTCTGTGAGTTGGATGATGGGAATGTGTCATCATGGAAAAGGATAGCTGTGGGCCAGGGTCATGGGACTGATGGACATGACTTACCATGTGTGTACAAAACTTTGGAGGGTAATTAGACTTAGTGGCATTTAGAAAGGGGTTCTAGCATTATTTCCATCAGTAAACAAGTAGTATGTACCATCTATGAACCATGACAGAGAGCCAACTCCTGGGAGGACACTATTTCCATGTTCAGGATCCTATTCCTGTCAACCACGATCCGTGGCACAGGGTGTATTACATAAAATTAAAAATGGAAAAAAACACAAATAATTTGATGTTTGACTACTTATTGTTATGGTTATTCCAAAATTAAAAGTTTATGAACATCTAGATATAGCACATCAAATGAGAAATGCAAACCTTGGGGGGGGGGAACTTATGCAGAAAATGAGATGACATTGCAAAAAGGAAGTAATGAGTCTTGACACTGCACACAAGTGCTCGTGTGGGCAGGACCTACATGCCACACACCCAGAGGAGTCACCACTCAAGTAATCCTAATACCCAGATTTTTAGTAGTGAGGCAGCTAGATCCAAGAGATCAAGTAAAACAGATAAATTTTGTTTTCTTCTGACTTCAACTTTGACATTTTCTGACTTGTCTTTCCAATGCATACTACAAGTTATAATGGAGCCTGATCATTAAACTGTCATTTCATAAGTATATAAAAAAAAATTAGTATCCAGTAATATAAATGGTCTGACTGCATTCATAATACGAAGGAAATTGGTTTCATATCTCCTACAGTTCATTTGCATACATAATTTTCTCCAAGTGCAGTATGCATGTACTTGCTTTGAACTAACTGCTTAAAGAGATGTAAAGTATATACATGTGGTATATAAAGGTAATGAAAATATCCTTACTTAGACTTGAAGTTCGTCATTTTTGATGCATCAAGATCTTTTGAGAGGCTATCTTGTGATGACTTTAGTGCATCCCTCTGCACGTTCAAGTCCTTTACGCTTGCCTCCAATTCTCCAACTCGCTGACGGGATGCACTCAATCGTCCATCAAGCTCGGTTACTTCACCTACAAGGGTATGAGAAACATTGGTCTTACACGAAGTAATTTTTTTTTTCTTCTCTTTTTTATTGACCGAAGGAATGCAAGGTAAAACAGATGCAAAGATAACTTATGTTTAAAATCTTACCTATATTTTCTTGTCATTTTACATAAAAACCATAAGACTATAAAAATACCTTAACAAAATTGTCATTAAAAGCACTGTAACTCACAAACAAGTGATGCAATTTGAACTGAGAGCTGACTAACCTGCTTTCAGTTTAAGTGCATGATTGGCATGTGTGAGAGAGGTCTGCAGCTCTGACTTCTCTGACACCAGGATCCCGATGGTCTGTATGTGAACCTGTAACTGCTCCCTCAAACTCTCCACCTCACGAGCTCCTCCGGTAACTGAGGAGTTTAGGATTCCTCTTGCAGCATTCAACTCTGCTTCAAGCCTC
The DNA here is from genome assembly GCF_003789085.1 of Penaeus vannamei. Classification (NCBI taxonomy): domain Eukaryota; kingdom Metazoa; phylum Arthropoda; class Malacostraca; order Decapoda; family Penaeidae; genus Penaeus; species Penaeus vannamei. The sequence goes on along the minus strand of NW_020868629.1, from coordinate 184,526 downwards.
TCGACATGTGCTTTCTGTGGATTAAGACACATTTGGTATCTGGTATACATTTACAGTACTAGTATCACTAATATAATGAAAAATTCTACAAAAAGCAAAACCCATGATCAAACTGCTAAATCTTGATTATAAGTATCCTAATACATAACAGAATTTCAAAATCTTATACTTAAAGACCTTTACAAAGGTCGCCCCTCACCATCTCTCCTATATACTGAGACTGTTGCTGTGATGTCTGAGATTCCTGCTGCAACAAGGCTGCTAATTCACTGTTACGACGTTCCAACTCCAACACAGTGTTGTTTGATGTGTCTGTTGCTGAATAAAGAGATGAAAAGTTTTTACACACGATACAAGCTTTACAACTACAGACTCACCATTGAAATGCTATAAGAAATGTAAAACGCATACTGAGTAGCTCATACCTGCTCCTTCACTCTCACTCATCAGCCCACTCAGCTGCAGGGAAATCTGTCGAAGACTTTCAGATGAAGACTTGAGCACTGGTTCATCTTGACTTTCACCCTTCGTCACATGTATGGCTGTTGTCACACTTGCTGTCGTTTCTGAACTTACAGATCCTTCTCTTTCAAAGGTCTCTGGTGAATTTTGCTCTCCTTGGTATACTGGTTCAGTACCCATGACTGTTGGTTCTTTGTGATCATCAATTGGTTCTGTGTGAGGTTGTGATGAAGGAATGACTGTCTGGAATGCTGATGTTGGCTCTTGTTCCCTTGAGAGTTGCGTTCCTAGGTTTTCAGATTCAATATATGATTTGGTACTTATATCACTCTCATCTGGAGATATAACTTCTGTAGCACTCAATGATAATGAAAAGGGGTCTGGCCTAGAAGTGCTGCTATAGTCTGATGATGACTGGAAATATGAAGCAAGCTTATTTTGCTGATTAAAGCCTCCTGTTTCATTGGCTGTCTGTTGTGGCACACAATTAGGAACCTCAGAGTTCAGACTTGTGTTATCACCACTTCCATTAACAGACACAGTCTGGGAATAGTCATGCCCTTCTGATGTCAATTGAGAGTTTTCATTTGTATAATTATAAGTAGATGATGTTATCATTTCACTTCCCTCTGTGTTGGGTAAATGGGACTGAACCGAGTCAGAATACTGACAGTTTAATTGTACTCCTCTTTGGTCTTCATATCCATGTTTTTCTGGGCCAGCATTTTGGACCACTTCGATGCCACTTGAAACTCCCTGTGAGGAAGGGAACACATCACTGTGTGTTTCTCCATGGTCAATCGCTACAGGTTGGTCTGTGAATTCCTCTGAAACAAGGTCAACTGATGACGCTCTAGAGGATAATGTACCTGACTCCGACTGTGGGTTTGACCCTTCAGCAATGCTTCCCTGAAGGGAAAGAAAATATATAAGCATATATCTTGATTGTTGGACAGATTATCCTTACTTCTAAAATTAATAAATCAATTAAACAAATACACAAACTGTGATCATGCTAATATGGTTGGCAATATGATATAAACTGTTAATGACATGGCAAACTGAATCTATAATCCTATAAAACATGTATTTACCTCTATATCAGGTGTGGTTTCTTTGCTGCTGTACTCAACTGCTCGCTTTGTGCCCTTTTTCTTCTGAAACTGTCGGAGCTGTAAAGAAAAATATACATAAAACAATTATTTGTCCAACAAATATTATCACTGATGTGTATTCCTGTGGATGAGACATTTTTTTTTAATTCCTTATTTGTGATGCACGTAAAGAACTGATATTTTGTGCTCTGGTGTCATGAAGCATGACATACTTGGTATTTTTGTACCACATATCATAAGCCTATAGGAAGATGTGTGATCACTTTAACTACATGTGGTAAATATTCAGAATACCTTCACATGAACAATCACAATGATATTGCTATAGATACATAGTAACAGAGTGATAGGGGTAAAGTTACTGAGATAGAGGGAAATGGACACCTCCAACTTAGTGAGTATTAGAAATAGAGCCATACACAACACAGGTACAGCTGCAGTGGCCCCATATTTAACACTAAATGATGAAAATATTTACTGCATGTCACCTGTCAGAGACTAATTCCACAACATATTCACACAGCCAGTTGCTTATGTTTGCTTTCTATAAATTGGCACAAAGTGCTAAAAAAGGGGTGTACAGGGGGGCTTGTCCCCCATCTAAGGAATAAATAGAAGGTATGAAAGGTCAGGTTTAGGTTTTTGGGTTTGCATGATACCCTGGTTTTGGGACTTCATCTAAAGCCCTGAAAGATATTCATGTGAAGAATGAGACTGAAATGGATTTAACTTATTTCTTATGGTTTTGTTTCCTATTTGCCAGGATAAAGATAATAACCCAACCTGTTCTGAGAAGATTAATTGACTCCTTGGTAACTAAGCACATGCTCTGAAACCTATATTAATAAATATATGAAAGACAAACCACAGTGGCTTTGAAAATTGAATTTTCTTTTTGCTTTTATCATACTGGCTGATTCTATCAAAATCTAGGCAAAAGTTAGTGTGATCTCTGATGGATTCATGTGATTCTAAAATGAAAATAAAAATTAAAATCATATGTTGCTAAAGAAAAAAGAGAAAAGAAAAAAGAAATCTAGCCTTCTCAAAGCGTTTGTTTTCA
>NW_020868629.1:156886-166886 GCF_003789085.1 Penaeus vannamei | reverse complement strand
AATAATACTATTTCAGATTCAAGGCTTTTAATACTATGAAATACTAATAATACTATTTACTTATTTATTACTATTAAATATTAATAATACTATTTATTTTATTTAATACTATTAGATATTAATAATACCATTTCTGATTCTACTATGAAATACTTATTTAATTACTATTAGGATATTAATAATATTTCTGATTCAAGGATTTTAATTTCTTTACCCGAAAATCAGTAAAAATGTGATAAAAAAAAAAGAAAGAAAAAAAAAACAGGTAAGAATACGGTCCATCACGAGTCACTCAACACATGTCTCACTGAATATAATCTAAGATGACAATTTGAGGAGATAAGGAAACCTTTCGGGGGAGAATAATTAAGGAGAAATTAGAAGCGAGAGGGGAAAGTTGAATGGACGATAAATTAGGTGAAGAAAGGACAATGGAAGGAAACCACAAAATGAGACGCGGAATGGCGGGAAAAGCGAGACGAAGACTTGGTCGAACTGACATGGGACGAGAAGGCGGGAGAGTTAAGGAATCGTAGTTTACGCACATACACACACATACGCACACGCATGCTCGCGCACACACACACACACACACACACGCACACACAGACACACACACACGCACGCATACATACACACACATTTATATATACATACACCACGCACACACACACACACACACACACACACACACACACACACACACACACACACACACACACACACACACACCACACACACACACACACACACACACAGCATATATATATATATATATATATATATATATATATATATATAATATATATATATATATATATATATATATATATATATATATATATATATATATATATATATATATATATATATATATATATATATATATATAATATATATATACACAAACGAAAGTGATAATATCGGGGCAGATTATGTGCAGACACGGAAAAGAATCTCCAGATGCAGGCTCGTGGATGTGCAGATCCGATACAATTTTAGGGTTTGTTCCCTTATGGAAATAGAACTTTTCTCAAATCTTAAGCCTAGGTCAAGGAGACTCGCCCGCCCACGGCCTCAGACGGGATAAGACAGATCAGAGATGGTCTAACTATATATTCTGGGAAGGTCTTACTGATGCCTCGGTCTATCGTCGTCGGGGAGTCCTTTGCGGGTGGGTCTTGCTGTGTTGTTATCTGTTTGTGCTTGTTTTCGATTGTGATCTCTCTCTCTCTCTTTATTCTTTCTTTCCCTCTCTTTCCTTTCTTTTTCTCTGTCTCCATCTCTTTCCTCTCTCACCCCCTCTCTTCTCTACTCTCTCCTCACTCTCCCTCTCACTCTCTCTCCTCCCTCCTCTCTCCCTCCCTCCCTTCCCTCCCTCCCTCCTTCCCCTCCCTCCTTCCCTCCTCTCCTTCCCTCCCTCCCTTCCCCTCCCTCCTCTCCTTCCCTCCCCTCTCCTCCTCCCTCTCTCAAATAAACACTACAAGCCCCAGCAGAATCTCTTCGGAAATATCTGTTGAAACCGGGAGACATTCCTCTCGTAGGCCAGGACCCGCTTTCCCGAGGTTTCGAGGCACCCGGCGACGTCGAAGGAGGCCCCAAGCTGGAGGGTTTGGAGACCTGAAAGACCATTAGGACCCAGAAGGACTGCCGAAGGGATCCTAAAGCCCGCAAGATCGCAGGACCAGGGAGGAAGGAGACTCGACGAACGCAAAACTAGCAACGGAGTGGTCTTAACAGGACGGCACATGAACTCGGCCTATGGGAACTGTCTTCTTCGTGGGTGAATTTTTGGATAAAGGATGAGGTTCTCTTTGCTTAGCTTCCTTTGGGTTCTGGTTGTTCCTAATCCTCACGAGAATGAGGCTCTTGGGCGATGTGGGGATCCAGAGAGACTTCGGGGAAAGGACTCCACAGAAGACAAACATTTCCCGAAGTCCTGTGGTTGAGGTGCTTGTACTGACGGTTCCTAATGATGTCATATATTGGGAAATATTTTGTGAAGTCCGTTTCGCCACTTATCTATCTATCCATTTATCTACATATAGTTAAATATAGACAAAGCCCTCTCAGTATATGTATATGTATCCTCTCTTTATCTCAATCTCTCTTTCCCTCATTCTCTCTTTTATCCCTTTCTCTCTCTTAGTCTCTTCTCTCTCTCTTTTTCTTTTTCCCTCTCCTAATCTCTTCCTCTCTCTCTTTTAATATTTTTTCCCTCTCCTAGTCTCTTTCTCTCAATCTCTCTTTATCTTTTTCCCTCTCCTAGTCTCTTCCTCTCTTTCTTTTAATCTTTTTCCTCTCCTTTCTTTCTCTCAATCTCTCTTTCCCTCTCCCTTCTCTTTCTCTCAATCTGTCTCTTCCCTCTCCCTCTTCTCTTTCCTCTCCTTCTTTCTTTCTTCTTTCTTTCCCTTCAACCCTCCCTCTTTCTCTCAAATCTTTCCCTTTCCCTCTTCTCTTAATCTTTCCTCTCGCTCCCCCTCTCTTTCTCTTAATCTCTCTTTCCCTCTCTCCCTCTCTTTCTCTTAATCTCTCCTTCCCTCTCCCCCTCTCTTTCTCTTAATCTCTCTTTCCTCTCCCCTCTCTTTCTCTCAATTTCTCTTTCCTTTCTTCTTCTTTTTCTCTCAATCTCTCTTTCCCTCTCCCCCTCTCTTTCTTAAACTCTGTTTCCTTCTCCCCCTCTCTATTTCTCTCCATAGGTCTTTCCCTCTCCCCCTTTCTTTTTCTCAATCTCTCTCTCCCTCTCCCCTCTCTTTCTCTTAATCTCTCTTTCCTCTCCCCTCTATTTCTCTTAATCTCTCTCTCCCTCTCCCCTCTCTTTCTCTCTCTTCTCCTCTCCCCTCCCTCTTTTTTTCTCTCTCTCTCCCGTAGATCGCCCACCACGAACACAGAGCCACGACACTGCAAATCGCATTGGGTGCCATGGAAGGAAGCTGAGATACGTTCAAGCGGTCGACGGACTTGGGAGAAACACTGCAGATCGACCGAGTTCTTAAGCGGTCTTTCGGCAGCGGCTGTGGATCCGTCAAGGAGGCTCTCGTTATCCGAAAGAGGGCGGGGTCTGTCCGTAGATTTTCCATATAAGCGGCGAGGAGTAGGAGAGGTAAGGTTTGAGGGAGGGATGGAGGGAGGGAGGATGAAGGGTGGTGGAGGGACAGAGGGATTGAAGGTTCCTCACAAGCGGCAAGGAGAAGGAAAGGTTAGGAGGGAGGGAGGGAGGGAGGGTGAATGGTGGTGGAGGGACAGAGGGACTGAAGGATATTGAAGGGTGTTGAGCATCGTTTTTTGCATAGCTAGGGGGATTTTAGTGTATGGCCAGTGTTTAGGTTTTTGAAGAATAATCATAGTTGAAAAAATATGTCGTCTATGTGCATATGAGATCTGATTATACGCCTGGAGACCCAGTTCGGGACGGAACAGTGCCCCTCCGTGAATTTAGCTAGACCTTGTCTGATTGGACGCTTTTCCTGGTACCAAACATAATCAGACTCTCTCTCTCTCTCTCTCTCTCTCTCTCTCTCTCTCTCTCTCTCTCTCTCTCTCTCTCTCTCTCTCTCTCTCTCTCTCTCTCTATATATATAATATATATATATATATATATATATATATATATATATATATATATATATATATATATATATATATTTGTGTGTGTGTGTGTGTGTGATTGTAAATATACATATACTGTATATATAGGTCTACACTATATTTATCTCTTTTTCTATCTATTTAGCTATTCATCTCATTTCTCTCTCTCTATCCATCTTTCTTCCCTCTTTACTTTTAGATGCGTATGTATGGACACGCACACACACACACACACACACATACATACATATACAATAATCTTTCTTTCCCCAACAATACACATCTAAAAACAAATTGTCCTAATATTGGTCGTCCTGTTCTTTGGATTCGTCCTGCCTGATGTTCTTCCCTCCCCCCTTTTCCTTCTCCCCCCCCCCCGCCCCACCCCCGCCATCAACCATCTTCCCCCTAACTATGAATGACCTAATTTTCCTAATTCTTCCTAATGGCGTGGAACACTAACCGACGGTGACCTAATGAAATTAAGCGACACGACCCCAAGATGTAGGACTCTATCGATGAAGCTCCGGAAGGCCCTTTATCTATCAGAGAGAGAGAGAGAGAGAGAGAGAGAGAGAGAGAGAGGAGAGAGAGAGAGAGAAGAGAGAGAGAGAGAGAGAGAGAGAGAGAGAGAGAGAGAGAGAAAGAATAGACAGAGAGAATGAGAGAAAGAGAGACAAAGAGAGAGAGAGAGAGAGAGAATGAGAGAACAGAGAGAAAATGAGAGACAGAGAGAGAGAAGAGAGAGAGAGAGAGAGAATGAGAGACAGGCAGAAAGAGAGAGAGAGAGAGAGAGAGGAAGTCTGTCAGTCTGTCAGCGGGGGACGTTCTGCTTGACTTCATGACAGGCGCAGAGTCGTGGTTGTCACTCGAACGGGAAATAGGAACAATTATCCCGACTTATGGGGGGGGGGGGGTCACATCTACCTTCCACAAACCTACAAGGTATGAACCCTTGATTTTACCTTCAACCAAGAACAACCTCTCTTTTTGTTGATACCTGGTGACGTGCTTTTCCTGGTACCAAGCATGTCCTCTCTCTCTCTTCCTCCCATTCCTCCCCCCCCCCTCTCTCTCTCTCTACTTCTTCCCCCTTTTCTCTCTCTTTTCTCTGTTCTCTTTTCTCTCTTTCTAACTCCCCCCTCCCCCCTCTCTCTCTCTCTCTCTCTCTCTCTCTCTCTCTCTCTCTCTCTCTCTCTCTCTCTCTCTCTTTTCTCTCTCACTGACATCGCACGTGGTTTATCAAATCCCCGGGTCAGGATAGAAGGGAATATTCCATGAGGATGTGTTAATGACTTCCGTAATAGAATCAATAGAGTCAGTAAGGTTGTTGTGATAGAATCAGTGCAGGGGAAAAAGTTGTTATAATGAATCAATACACTTAAAAATGGTTGTTATAGTAGAATCGACTGCATCAGAAAGGTTGTTGTTATAGAATCATTAAAGGTGAAAAAAACTATTAGGGGGAACAGAAGAGTTGAAAAAGGTTATTATCAGTAACTTTAATAAGGTTGTTATAAGGATCAATATAAATAAAACAGTTGTTACAATTGAGTTCACAGATATCGGTTAAAAAGGTCAGTAGTTGAAAAAAGTGGATACAAACAAACACTCACTCATCTCGAAAACTAAATTCAGGCACGCATATAACCGGCCATGTTATTATCATCCAATTGTAATATTTTATAAGCTCTGTTATATATTCTAGTGGTCCTGACTGTGCGCATAAAACATCGAATTGGCACACACAGTATACTATGAATTTACAAAAGAGAAAGTCTGTAATATACTCGTCCAAGTACCAACAATATTAGTCTAATTATGTAAAATCCTGCGTTTGTATGTGGCCAGCGAAACATGTGGCTCATGTCTGCATATTGATCATGGCGGGCCTCAAATCCTCTGGTTTTGCATGACCCGGGAGTTTTAAGTGCCGTGCCTGTGAGTGATCAGTGAAGTGCCTGACTGCAATCTGGGAGGGCTGTGTTTATGTTTATGCCTGATCAGGGAAGATTGTTCCTCGGTTGGTGTGTGATCTGTGGGGAGAGGGGGGGTAGGGGGGACGGAGGCTGTCCTGTGGAGGACGACCTAGAAGGGGTTTGTTCATTTGTTCTTGGGGGGGTTTGCTTGGCGCATCCCGTGCTTGAGTGTGTGTGTGTGTGTGTTCAGGATGCGTGCTTGGCAAAATATGTGGGCGATGTGCCTTGTGTTAGGAAGAATGTGATGGGTATTTTACAGTTTTCTTTGTTCACAGGGTAAGTTTTCTTCAATCTTCATTTATTTCAGTGTGTTTAAGGTCTATCTTTAGCCAGAGTGAGATCCGGGACCCATGGTGTCTTACATGCGAGTACAAAAACAAATTTTCGTGAGCTGTGTGTTCGTGCGGCCAACTACATAGGGTTGCAATATGCTTGTACGCGTTCTAAAGGGTTGAATCCGTACTTGTGGAGGATTAAAGAGTTTTGCCTTGAGGGGATTATACCCTGTGCTTGCGTGGAGCTCTGAATTCTTTTATTCCACGCGCAGGATCGAGATTTTTTCTCCCTTATGCCTGTGTACAGACATTAAATGATAAGTCTGTTGGGACATAAATGCATTTAATTAGGGTATGTTATTGCTCCTGTTATAGTAGCTGCCTCGGGGTGTCATATGAAATCCGAAGCCTTGTGTCCTTGCCTGCGTGAAGTGGAGGGAATATTATTGTTTTGTGTTTGTACTTAAATAGGAATTGCTTTACATGTTGGCGTAAGAAGGGCTGTGCGTGCGTGATTTGTTACTTGCGTTTCTGGGGGAAGATACAGTCTTGATATGCATATTTCTTTACGACCTGAGAGAATTTTAGGAAGGCGAGGGAGAGGGAGAAAGATCGATGGTGTGTCAGGTAGACGAATAAATGGGTGTAATGACAGACGGATAGATAGAGAAAGAAAGAGAAAAAGAGAGGAAGATAGATTGAGAGAGAGAGAGAGAGAGAGAGAGAGAGAGAGAGAGAGAGAGAGAGAGAGAGAGAGAGAGAGAGAGAGAGAGAGAGAGAGAGAGAGAGAGAGAGAGAGAGAGAGAGAGAGAGAGAGAGAGAGAGACAGACAGACAGACAGACGGATATGCATGTAGATGAACAGACAGACAGACAAAGGGAGACAGAGACAGAGAGACATAGGGGCATAAACAGAGAGAGAGAGAGAGAGAGAGAGAGAGAGAGAGAGAGAGAGAGAGAGAGAGAGAGAGAGAGAGAGAGAGAGAGAGAGAGAGAGAGAGAGAGAGAGAGAGAAGAGAAGAGAAGAAAGAGAAAGAAAGCGAAAGAGAGAGACGAGTCGCAAGAAAGAAAGAGGAAAATAGACAATGCAAGGAACTGAAACTAAAGAACGAAAAAGAGGACAGTGAAATGAGAAAAACGAAAGAGAACGAAGAAAATCGGGAAACAAAGGGAAACTGATAAATTACGAGACAGGCTGAAGTGAGAAGTGAAATGAAATGAGATGACTAAAGAAGAATAGTGAGGGATAGTGAAGTAAGAGAAGTGAGTGGGAATGAGTGATAATAAAGATGTAATAAGAGAACGAAAAGCGAGAGATGACGAAGTGATGAGTAAGATAGAACGATAAAGGAAGATAAAGAAAAGTCTAAAAATGTGAGAGAGGAACGAGAGCGCAGGCGAAAGAGAAAGAAAAAAAATGCATGGAAATAAAATATAATGAGCAGAAGCAGTGCATGGGAGACGAGAGAGAGAATAATAATTTGATAAAAAAGCACAACACGAATAAAAATATAATGGGAAACCGTGGATAAGGAAGAGCAGGTTTAGAGGACAGAGAATTTGGGGCGAAAGGAGGGAAGGGAAGAGGGAGGAAGAGGAGGAGAAAATGAGGATGAAACGGATTGAAAAATGACGAGGTGAATAGAAGAGTTAAAAAAAAGGAGGAAATTTGAAAAGAAACGAGAAGAGAAAAAGGGAGGAAAATTGATAGACGAATGTTGGGAGGGAAAAACGGGGGAGGGGGGGAGGAAGACAGGAGAAGGGGAGGGGGCGCAAGGGGAGGGGAGAAGGGGGAAAGGGGGAGGGGAAGGAAAGGAGAGGGGCGAAGGGAAGGGGGAGAGCGCGCGGGAGGGAAGGTCGGCGAGGGAGGTGAAGTGAGAGGAGGGAGGCGCGAGGCGGCGAGGGAGGCGAGGCGAGGGTGAGGGGAAGGAGGCGGGAGGAGGAGGAGGAGGGAGGGTTGCTAGCGGCTGCGTGGGACATTGATCGAGGCAGGAGAGGCGCTCAGGAGGTAGCGAGCCAGCCAGTCAGTTCATACTCCTCAGTGAACCCGCTTGGCCGTGCCGCGCTCGCCTTTTCCGTGGTTTAGTGCCTCTCTCTCGCCCCTATACACAACCCTTCGCCCACTACGCCCACGCCGTCGCTACCCGCGCCACCAGGTAAGACAGGCCGGAGGGGGAACCGCCTGCCGAAGGGGGGGAAAGAGGGAGGGGGAAACTCGGCCGCTCTGGAGCAGGGATGCCTCCACACGCCCGGACTGTGACATCTTCTCCTCGCTCCTTGGGCCTCGTCCCGCGCCTCCTCTTCACCAAATTGTTCTGCGCACTGTGACCCTCTCTCATCTCGAGGGGGAGGGGCAGGGGGGCAGGGAGCCATCGCCGCCCTCCGCTTTCCTCTCCTCCTCGACCTCGGCCATCGGGGAATGTCGAAGCTCACGCCTCCAGAGCCATCATGTCCGCGGCGTTTCCCTCCGGCGTGTGCCCTCCGTCGCCCTGTTCTGCGCAGCCCGACCGTGTCCTTCGTCGGCAGTGCCTGTGTCCCTCACACGGCCCGCGGAATGGCTGCGCTGTATACGCACACGCACGCAAACGCACACACAATCACTCACTCCTATACACGTACGGTAATAAATGCAATCACAAACACTCTCAGGCACATAGCCATATATACCGAGCACACACACACAGAGACACACGCCTCCTGCCCTTCGGCCTCTTCGTCAGGCCCCAAGAGGCAGGCACTCTTTGTTTTCTGCTCGTCACCACTGCTCCTTTCTCTCTCTCTCTTCTTCTTCTCCTACTCTCCTCCTCCTCCTCTTTCCTCCTCCTCCTCCTCCCGCAGCTGATCCTGCAAATTACCCACAATATTGTCTCTCTCACTGTCTGTCCTCTACGTCACTTACCGCCTCCGCTGGCACCACATTAAACCAACACCATCTCGTGATTGTTGGCGGCACTGAAACTCACTGTTAATTGGTGGGAGTGTTGACCTGACGCCATTAAATGACTCTTTTTAGCTTTATGGCAGGGAGCTTGCGTCTGGCCAGGATTTGAAAACCATACAGCTATCGTCATGGATGTTTCCTTTGTCGATATGGTGTCACAGTAGGATGGTTATGATACGAAGACCACCACTGCCTGCTGTGTATATCGTAAATGAACCCGTTACTACTAATCAGTCATATTAGTGGAACATGAAATGTCTATCATTTATCACCCGCGTCACTCTCAGCATATCATATGGTCATTATCAAATCAGTGAATCGATACTACATATTAAAAAAAAAAAAAAAAAAAAAATCTACTCTAGGAGGCCACGCACACCACTCACTATCGCATCACTGTCCTTTTCACTATCACAAAGAGAACTAACTTGCCGCTTCCATCACCACTGGAGACAGTTACAGTGCCCTTTGCTGGGGAAAAAGTGGCTGTTATAAGAACCATATACAATGAAACATGGTCTTTATCACTATCTTAACACGATACAACTCTTACTAACTATATTATTTGTTGCCACACCGTTTTACTATGATGAGATGATCTATAACCAAATCAACGTTAATAATATTACAGATGTTAACGCAGAATGCAGTGGGATACCTACTGTATTGTCTACGTGGACATTTTATTAACGAAAGAAAATTGCCTCCTCATATGCCCTATTTTTTCCCTCTCACAAAATTAGCTCGTTATAAGGAAAAAAACTCCATTCGGTGAATTTTTCTCTCTCCCACGACTGTGAATTCCACACTGAAGGGCGGTCTTTGCATTTTATATTGCGAGGGGAGCGAGGAATGGCCGATTTCTTCCACTCCCTTCCTCTCTATTCTAAGGAATAATGAGAGAAGGATCAATCGCGAAACTCGCCACAAAATCCTCATAATGAGAAGATGAGACGGAGGAAAAAATGAGAGAGAGACAGCAAGGGGAAAAGGAGATAAAAAGTGGGAAACATGAAAACGCATTTCCCCCAAGAAACGTGACCACCCGAGAGGCGGACTTCCTAGACGGGAGTATCCTCGCGGAGATCAATGCAATCTTCGCCGGCCTGATCCTCGCAAGGCAGGTCCTCACGCACCAGGGAAATTCTCGCAAGCGCTGAGGATCCCGAAGGAGGTCCCTCGCTCCCGCAGCGGCTGTCCCTGCGCTCTAAAAATAG
>NW_020868629.1:129386-134386 GCF_003789085.1 Penaeus vannamei | reverse complement strand
ATTATCATTTAACTATAATTATTTTTATCAATATTATGATTCTTATGATTATAACTATTATTATGATTATGATTATCATTATCATGATTATCACCATTATTGCTACCATTTTATTATAACTATTACTATTAATGTTATCCTCGTCATTACTATTCCGTTATCATGATTATCATAAAATTAGTCTTACTAGGACTATCATTATTATTATCTTATTATTGTTTTCAATATCATCATCATTGATACTATTAATACTTTTGTTATTACTATTATCATTATCATTATTAATGCTACCGATATCATTCCTATTATCATTGCTATTATCATTATTATCATTGATGTTATTAATACTACTACTACTGATACTATTACTGCTATTATTATCGTTATTACTATTATCATTTTATTACTGTTACTCGTATTATTGTTATTATTACCACCATTGCTAGTATCATTATCATTGTTATGTTATCATTGTTATTATCATTATCATCATTATTATTATCATTATTATTATCTTAATTATCTTTATTATTATCATTATCATATTTTCATCATTGTCAATGTTATTGTTATTATTGTCAATATAATTATGATTATTGTCAATATAATTATGATTATTATCGTTATCATTATCATTATTATTTTGTTATTATCATTATCATTATTATCATTGTTATTATTATTATTATTATTATTATCATTATTATTATTATTGTTATTATTATTATTATTATTATTATTATTATTATTATTATTATTATTATTATTATTATTATTATTATTATTATTATTATTGTTATTGTTATTATCATTATTACTATCATCATTATCTAATGATAATAATCATAATGGTGATAACAATAATGATAACAATAATAATAATAATGATAATAACAATAATAATAATGATGATAATGATAATAACAATAATGTTATTATTAATAATAATAATAATAATAATAAATAATAATAATAATAATAATATAATAATGAATATAATAATAATAATAATAATAATAATAATAATGATAATAATAATAATAGTAATAATAATTATAATAACAAAATGATAATAATAATCATAAATGTTATCATTACTATTATTATTGTTGGAAGCATTACTATTTTTATTACTTTATTATCATCGTCATTCATATCAATAGTTCTATTATTGTCATTATTATCATTATCATTATTATCATCGTTATTGTTATTGTCATTATCTTTATTGTTTTATTGTTCCTTATTGTTATCATTATTGTTATTAATGATATTATCATTATTATTATTATTGATATTTCAATTATTATCATTGGTATTACTGATACCATTATCACAATTTTCATCATCATTTTAATTTGCCCTGATTACTATTATTTTTACTATCATTATCATCATTAAGATTATTATTTTTTTTATGACTATGTGATTCATATCGCTATCTTTGTTAATATCATTTTTATCTTGATTATGATAATGCTAATGATTATTGATAATGATGAGGATGATATTAATGGTAACAATAAAAGTAATGATAATGTTATCATTATTATGATAACGATAATGGTAACAATAATAATAATAATGGTAATAATAATGATAATGATAATAATAATAATAGTAATAATGATAATAATAATAATGATGATGATAATGATAATGATGATGATATACTATTATTATTATCGTCATTATTACTATAATCATCATTATTGCTATTATTATCATTATTATCATTACTATCATTATCATAATCATGGTTATTGCTGTTATCCTTATCTCCTACCTATCAGTATCACTAACATCCCCACCATTTTTATTCCCACATTTCCTACTACGAATACCACTATCCTCGTCATTATCATACCATCACCATCATCATCTCCCTCTTTATTCCCCATCCCAGTTGCCTCTCCGCCGCCAACATATGCTTGATCGTCTTAGGGAAACTTCTTCTCAATATTATACTTCTCGACACCTCTCCTGCTCGCTCGCTCCTGTCGCCGTATCGATCTCTGACTCGGGCCTCGTGACTAAGTGTGTCCTCGTACCCTTCCCTCCCCCCCCCTTCTCCCTCACTCCTCCAACAGCTCTCCGTCACTCTCTCTGGCTCGCTCCTGTCGACGGGGACTGGCTTCCTCCAACAGACTGGCTTTCCTACGGCTTCCTCCAACAGCTCTCCGTCACTCTCTCAACAACTGGTACGGGCTTAGGTCTTCCTCCAACAACTGGCTTTCCTATGGGCTTCCTCCAACAGCTCTCCGTCAACAACTGGCTTTCCTATTTCCTCTCTCCGCTGGCTTTCCTCTTCCTCCAACAGTCACTCTACCCTATCCAACAGCTCTCCACAACAACTGACGACACTAAAGGCTCTCCGTCACTCTCTTCAACAACTGGCTCCTAAACAGCTCTTCACTCTCTTCAACAACTGGCTTTCCTACGGGCAGCTCTCCGTCACTCTCTCCAACAACTGGCTTTCCTATGGGCTTCCTCCAACAGCTCTCCGTCACTCTCTCCAACAACTGGCTTTCCTACGGGCTTCCTCCAACAGCTCTCCGTCACTCTCTTCAACAACTGGTTTTCCTATGGGCTTCCTCCAACAGCTCTCCGTCACTCTCTCCAACAACTGGCTTTCCCTTTCTTTCTCTCCAACAACTGGCTTTCTATCTTCCTCCAACAGCTCTCCGTCACTCTCTCCAACAACTGGCTTTTCCTATGGGCTTCCTCCAACAGCTCTCCGTCACTCTCTCCAACAACTGGCTTTCCTACGGGCTTCTCAACAGCTCTCCGCACTCTCTCTAACAACTGGCTTTCCTAGCTTCCTCCAACAGCTCTCCGTCACTCTCTCCAACAACTGGCTTTCCTACGGGCTTCCTCCAACAGCTCTCCATCACTCTCTCCAACAACTGGCTTTCCTATGGGCTTCCTCCAACAGCTCTCCGTCACTCTCTCCAACAACTGGCTTTCCTACGGGCTTCCTCCAACAGCTCTCCGTCACTCTCTCAACAAAACTCCAACAACTGGCTTTCCTGCTTCCTCCAACATCACTCTCTCCAACAACTGGCTTTCCTACGGGCTTCTTCCAACAGCTCTCCATCACTCTCTTCCAACAACTGGCTTTCCTACGGGCTTCCTCCAACAGCTCTCCGTCACTCTCTCCAACAACTGGTTTTTCCTATGGCTTCCTCCAACAGCTCTCCGTCACTCTTCAACAACTGGCTTTCCTACGGGCTTCCTCCAACATCACTCTCTCCAACAACTGGCTTTCCTACGGGCTTCCTCCAACAGCTCTCCGTCACTCTCTCCAACAACTGGCTTTCCTATGGGCTTCTTCCTCCAACATCTTCTCCATCACTCTCTCCAACAAACTGCTTTCCTATGGGCATTCTCTCAACAACAGCTTTCTCCGTCACTCTCTTCAAAACAACTTCCTTTTACTCCAACAGCTTCCATCACTCTCTCCAACAACTGGCTTTCCTACGGGCTTCCTCCAACAGCTCTCCATCACTCTCTCCAACAACTGGCTTTCCTACGGGCTTCCTCCAACAGCTCTCCATCACTCTCTCCAACAACTGGTTTTCCTACGGGCTTCCTCCAACAGCTCTCCGTCACTCTCTCCAACAACTGGCTTTCCTACGGGCTTTCTCCTTTCTTTAAAAAAGGGAATAAAATTGTGTTTTTTTTGCTTCTTCTAAAGTCTTCTTCTAAAGTCTTCCCTCTTATCCCGTCTCTCCAGCAGCTCTCCATCACTCTCTCCAACAAATGGCTTTCCTACGGGCTTTCTCTTTTCTTTAAAAAAAGGAAATAAGATTGTGTTTTCTCTTTGCTTCTTCTAAAGTCTTCTCTCTTATCCCGTCTCTCCAGCAGCTCTCCATCACTCTCTCCAACAACTGGCTTTTCTACGGGCTTTCTTTGCTTAAAAGAGGAAAGAAATTGCGTTTTTCTCCATCACTCTCTCCAACAACTGACTTTTTCTTTCCTCTTTTCTTTGGAAAAAAGGAAAAACATTGCGTTTTTCTTTCCCTTCTTATCTTTCTCTTCTTCGTCTTCTTCTCAAGTTTCCAACAGGTCTCCATCACTCCTCCAACACGGTTTTGCTTCCTTGCTCCTTTCCTCACGTGTTTCTCCTCCTCTTTCTCTCCTTGATTTTCCTCCCACGCATTCCCTCTTCCTGTCTCTTCAATAGCTCTCCACCACTACTCCAACACTCCTTCTTCTCTTGCATGCCTCTCCCTCTTCTTCCAGCATTACTCTCCTCTTCTTCCTCATCTTCATCCCACGTAGCCGGACTTCTCCCTCTTACTCCACCTCTCCAACAGCTCGCCACCTCTACTCCGACACTCACTCTCATTCATCCTTCTTCTTTCCTCCTCCAGCATTTTTCTCCCTCCCCTTTTCCTTCTCTTTCTCCCTCGTACTTCTCCTCCTCCTTCTCTTCCTCATCTTTCTCCTACTCCTTCTTTTCCGAGTCTTCTTCCTCCTCTCCTCTGTCCCTGTTGTCTCCTCCTCCATCTCTTCCTCATCTTCCTCCTCATATTTCTCCTCTTCTCCTCTTCTTTCCTCTTTCTCCTTCTCCTCTCCCTCGTCTTCCTCCTCCTCATCTCTTCCTCTCATTTTTTTCTCCTCCTCCTCCCCTTCTTCCTCTTTCTCCTCCTCCTCTCTTTCCTCATCTTTCTCCTCCTCCTCCTCCTCTTCCCCATCATCCCCCTCCTCCTCCTCCTCACCTCCTTCGCAACATCCTCTCCCCATTGCTAACAATCCTTCTTTCTGTCCTTTTGTTATGATGGAAATGAACGAATAGATAAACTTAATCATTTTCAGTTGCAATTCCCTTCCTGTCAAGAATACGACACATGTCCAATACTTCTGCAACATATCTACAGCACACTCGAGGCAGCGAATCTCAGCCTCAATGCACAAGCAGGCAGCCGCTTCTCTGAAATGAGGCGTATCGAATAAACAGGAAAAAAAGACGACAGCAAAAAAGGAATGAATAAAAT
>NW_020868629.1:104386-124386 GCF_003789085.1 Penaeus vannamei | reverse complement strand
ATGAGGTGTCACCGGATGTCACCCGAATGACATCAGGTGCCATGAGATGTCACGATGTGGCAGAGCCGTCGAAAAAAAATATGGGAGCGGTTACAGCATCAGTATGTCATGAACCGCTGAAAGTATGTGACGTTATCCGTCACCCCAAAACATCATCTGATTTTATAAAAACTAGCTGCCGGTTTGTTAGAATTGTGCGAGTCCCGACGTAAAAAATATTCTTATACTTGACATGCATAAATAAAGAAATAAATGCATATTTATCGGTCTAGACATGCATATCAACAAGGCAAATAAATAAATATATGTCTATCAAATATATAGACAGATATGCCTTTATTTCTGCGTCTATATTTATGAAAATTCACTGGGTCGGGCCTGGCACAATTTTAACAAACCGGTCGTACATCAGGAATTGCTCGAGACAAACAGCCACGCCATGCTTCAATATCAACCATAAAACACACTCACACACAAAAAAAAGAAAGAAAAAAAAACAGGAAGAAAGCAAACCAGACATAGGATTCCTGACATCACATGCCTGAGGATGCAGAAGAAGGATAACGGGAGGAAGTGCCACAAACCTTGAGAGCGTCACACGGAAGCGAGAGGCGGGGAGGCAAGTGCCATTAGGTGACAGCAGGCACCATGAACTGTAAGAAGAGAGCAGAGAGGGTTATAAGTTCCGGGAGCGAGCACAAAAAAGCCACGAGGCAGCAGGAGGCAGCATAAAGTAGATAGAGGCTGACGCGAGATTCGGATATCAGCATCAACTTTTACTCCCAAGAAATCCGGTGCTGCGAGGAGGAGGGTGAAGTTGTCGGCGCTGCGGTTATCGGGAACAGAAGAACGGGTTTGCAAGATACGACTTGTGTGGGGTCTTGCAGGCAAAGCAGAGATGGAAAGAGCACACGGACCCCTGCCAGAACGGTGTGTCATGAAGTAGCACGTATGGTGAGTCAGCAGAGGACGTCGGGGAATCATAGCATCGTGAGTTAGCAAGGTTCACGAAACAGTTGAGTGAGAGTGAAAGGCCTCTCTATTATGTAGGCTCAGCTGAATGCTCTCTCCCTACAGTGCCTATTCGAGTCACCAGGGTCGTGTTAACAGCCGTAGAACAGGAGGAATGAGCAGCTGATCAACCCAACAGGGCAAATAAGCCTCCGTGCCTGACCACATCACTCACTGGGCCAGTCACGGACACCCGCGATTTCTCACCTAGTAACTCACCTCCCTCCCCCCCTCCCCTCCGACACTACCCCACCAGAAACTGACACCCCTCCCCCCTCGACACCCCAGCCCGACCCCCCCCTCCCCTCCGACACTACCCAGCCCAGAAACTGACACCCCTCCCTCCCCCTACACTACCCACCCAGAACTGACACCCCCCCCCCTGACACGCCCAGCCCAGAAACTGACACCCCCCCCCCCTCGACACCCCCCAGAAACTGACCCCCCCCTCCCCTCCGACACTACCCCAGCCCAGAACTGACACTGACTACCCACCCTCCCTCCCCTCCCCCTCCGACACTACCCCAGCCCAGAAACTGACACCCCCCTCCTCCCCTCCGCAGCCCAGAAACTGACACCCTCCCCCTACCTCTCCTCTAATGCCACACGTCCTGTTCATCATTATTTCATTATCACCCTTTTTTTTGTCTCTCTACTAATGCCGTCTTCCTCTTTCACATGCTTCCCTTTAAGCTTAAATCCTGCTTCTACACCTCATGCATCTTGCTCGGTCTATCTCTCTATCCAAATTCCGCGTTGGGTTCCTTTCTCGGACCATTTTCCCCATCCTTGCCTTCCTAAAACCTAAAGTTACCATCCTGGACGTCTCTCGCAGCCTCCTCCCTTCCCATCTCGAAGTTCGATTTTCCCCTGTCATCCTGTCTAGTTTTTCTACGTCCCTTTATAAGGATTTTTCTCATTCAGTCTTTATAATCTTAACTGTGGCTTTATAACTGTAGTAGACCTCCATCTCGGTATACCCTATATGTTATTATCTCGATCCTTTTCCACTCGCTTTTTTTATATCTAGCTGCTCCTATCCACAGATTTATCCTATACCATCCACATCCCCATCTATCCCCAACTTATCTATTCGTCCCCTTAGAATTTCCGGTCACATTTTTCTTTCTTTTTTTTTCTATCACAAACTAAAGTCCTGTAAAAACGTAAACACACGCATGCGCCGAGCAGATGTGAGACACACAGGATATCCCGTCGAGATAACATCGAGCCTCAGCGGGACGTGTCTCAGTTACTTTGTACGATCTTCGAGCCTTCGTTCTGTGGACGTTGGCGAGCTAGTTATTTCATCGTCTGTGAGTGTATCTTTGTGCTCTGTAAACGCTATAACGAAGGGCCGTAAGAATAGTATTATATGTGTTCCTGTCGTTATAAGCTTTCGTAAAGGTATTGTATGCGAGTTGTAGTATGCTTGGACTCGTGCGGTCTGATGAGATTAAAACAACAAGAATACCCGTTTCGAGGGAGTATAGTAACTGTGGGATTTTTTTTTCTCCTTTTTCTATATATAACCATGTATGTCAACGTTTTATAGATCAAAATACTTCTCTTATACTATTTACATTTACCGCCTGAAATTGATTCACAGCCGTAGAAGCTTTTCCCAAAGATGACTTGGCATGTAAAGTTTTATAAAAGTCATTTGATCTTTTACAAATGAAGTTTTATAAACGTGTTGTAAACTTAAGGGAATATTATTCGTCATGCTTCGGTGCTTAGCTCTCTCTCTCTCTATCTATCTCTCTCTCTCGCTCTCTCTCTCTCTTTCTGTCTGTTTGTCTGTGTATTTATGTCTGTGTCTGCCTCTCTCTCTCTCTCTCTTTCTGTCTGTTTGCCTGTCTATTTATGTTTGTCCCTGTCTCTCTCTCTCTCTTTCTTTGTCTGTCTATTTATGTCCGTCTGCCTGTCTCTCTCTTTCTGCTGTCTATGTATCTCTCTCTCTCTCTCTCTCTCTCTCTCTCTCTCTCTCTCTCTCTCTCTCTCTCTCTCTCTCTCTCTCTCTCTCTCTCTTTCACTCTCTGACTCCTCCTATCCTTCTACAGCGTACATACACACATTAAACAAATCCTTGCTTAGTCTTCAACCCTTGCACAGAAACCCATTCCGTGCCTCATTAGTTTGAGTGATAATACATGTTCTGTTCTACGTCTTATGAATAATTCACATAGCATTTTATGTGCATTTTAAGCAACCATATGCTGTATATGTACCATCCTGTAATGAGTCATTGTACGCATATGTATAACTGTATGTATGTGTATATAAATACATCTATAGCGTGTATATATTTTCCCATAGTTTTTTAATGGTGGGTTGTGATAGTGCGTGAGGGTGTCTGTTCGCATCTTCCCAGTTCAGAAGATAATCTTATCTTCCCGCACACGCGTCACTAACTAAGATAAATAAATAATGTCTGAAGAGGCATGTCAAACCAGCATATCGACCGTTCTCGATAGTATACCCTTATATCGTTCTTTGAAATAAGTACAGGCCTAGAAAAAAAAGAAAGAAAACGAAATAAAAAGGAGACTCATACCCGTGATTTGCAATAGATCTTTATATTCCCGTTTTATATAACTAGCTTACGTCATTGTACTCGTCTCTGGTATCTGTATCGTCTTACTTTTTGTTACGTCGGTGCTTGAGGAAACCACTCGTCGAGAAGAGCGAGGGGGAACGAGCAGGGAGAGAGAGGGGGAGGAGGAGAGGAGGAGGGGATGGGGAGGGAGGGGAGGGGGGAAGGAGGAGAGGAGGAGGGGATGGGGAGGGAGAGAGAGGGGGAGGAGGAGGAGGAGGGGATGGGGAGGGAAGGGAAGGGGAAGGAGGAGAGGAGGAGGGGATGGGGAGGGAGGGGAAGGAAGAGGGGAGGAGGGGATGGGGAAGGAGGGTATAGGGTTTAGTATGAAGGGTCAAGGGCAGATAAGAACAAGTAAAAAAAATAAAATAACAAACACAGGCGTACGAAAGGTAGAGCGGAGCACAAGGTACTGGCGAGCGAGCCGACATAACGGTGTATTCGCCCTAAAGTTGAACCTGACTGCTGTTGTTTATGGCGTGTGTAAACACTTGTACACAAGCTTCAGCCACTTCTCCGGCGCTCTCTCCCGTCCTATATATATAGCCCTTTTGCCAAACTTTTGATGAGTCATAGAAGGAAGGGGAAAGGGGAGAGATCAAGCCGGCGTGAGAGCCTGGCTGAGAGAGGGGAAGGAGATGCGGAGGGACAGGCGGGGCGCGCGAACGCTCCGGTGAGCAAATGGGTGATACACACACACGCACGCACACACACACACACACACACACACACACACACACACACACACACACACACACACACACACACACACACACACACACACACACACACACACACACACACACACACACACACAACACACATATATATATATATATATATATATATATATATATATATATATATATATATATTATATATATATATATATATATATATATATATTTATTGTGTTGTGTGTGTGCGTGTGTGTGTGTGTGTGTGTGTGTTTATGTATGTATGCATATATCATATATCTGAATGTTTTCTCATTCATCTATTCACAAATGCATTTACTTATTGACCTATTCATATGTGTTCTCAAAATACACAGGCTAACACGCACGTAAATGCATGCGTAGACAGACAGAAACGCTGATGTTATTTAGAAAGGTAGGGATATTAGCTAGTAAATATACAAACGCAAAGTTAGAGAGAATCAGTAATAAAAAAAAAAATAGGAAAAAAAGTAAATAAACAAACGCATAGTTAGAGAGAACCAGTGATAAATAAAAAGAAAAAAAGGGGAAAAAAGTAAGATTTTATCTGACTTCTGGAGAGGGAGGGGAGGAGGAGGGGAGCAAGAGGGGAGAGGGGGTCCCATCTCCTGTCAGTCAAACATTCTTCATCTTCACCCCCCTCCCCCCCTCCCCCCGTCTTCCCACCTGTAATGATCTACTGTGAGATAAGGACAGGCTGGGGGGTGGCGTGGGTGATATGACGTGTACATTGATCACATGCCAGTGTGGTGTACTTTTGCTACATCTCTTTCTCTTTCTCTCTCTCTCTGTCTGTCTTTCTCCCTCTTTCGCTCGCTCTCTCTCTCTCTCACTCGCTCGTTTTATCTCACTCGCTTGTTCTCTCTCTCTCTCTCACTCGCTCGTTCACTCTCCCTCTCTCGCTCTTATTTTCGCGCTCTCTCTCTCTTATTTTCGCGCGCTCTCTCTCTCCTTTTCTGTTTGTCTTTGTTTCTGTCTGTCTGTTTGCATGACTTTCTGTCTCTCTCTCTCTCACTGTGTTTGTTTGTATGCATTTCTCCGTATACCTCTGTCGCTCATTTTCTCTCCTTGTCTCACTCCCTCTTTTATCCCCCATCTCTCTATCATTTTCGTTTTTTTTCTCTGTCTCCCTCCTCCTCCTTTCCGTCTCTCATCTCACTTCCCTTTCCATCTTCCTTTACTCACTGCCTTTTACCTTTACATATATATTTCATTTATTTATTCCTCTTATTATTCTTTTGCCTCTTCCTAATTCATTTCCCCCTTTTTATTTTACCCCCATTGCTATATTTATATTTTCGTGACTGATGACTTCGGGCGAGATGCCAAGACGTTGCCAGTCATTTTCAAAAACGAAATTAGTTACTCTTCCTGAGCTTTGCGTAACGTTGGGGGGGGGGGGGGACGTTGAGGCGGGGAGGGGGTGGCGTTGAGGCGGGGAGGGGAGGTGGGGTAACGTTGAGGCGGGGGGTGGGGGGTGGGGGGTTGGCGTTGAAGGCATTCCGTTTCTTGTTTCATATGGTTATTAATATTATATTATTTCATTGTTTTATTTGGTTTTTGTTTGTTGATTTATTGTGGTTTTCGTTTGTTGTCTATTTGTTATTATTATTTTATTTATTTGTTTGTTTATAATGATTTCATTGTTATTTTTTGTATATTTGTTATTATCTTATTTATTTGTTTTTTTATGATTTCATTGTTATTTTTTTGTATATTTGTTATTATCATTTTATTTATTTGTTTGTTTTTTATTATTTCATTGTTATTTTTTGTATATTTGTTATTATCTTTTTATCTATTTGTTTGTTTTTTTATGATTTCATTGTTCATTTTTTGTATATTTGTTATTATCATTTTATCTATTTGTTTCTTTTTTATTTTACTGTTATTTTTTGTATATTTGTTTTTCATATATTTATTTATTTATTGGGTGGGGAAGGGGGGTAATTTTTATTGGATTCGTAATTTGTGATTTACGATTATTATACGATTTTCGCTTCGGTCGATATAGTTGATTTCCAGTTTTGTTTTTACTATCTTTTATTATCATTTGTTTGTATTTTTTAAAGAGTAGATATCAGTGTTTGAGTTGAGTGTCGTTCATTTTGTTCTACTTGTTATTATCGGTGATTTTCCCCTATTTTGGTCTTCGTGATTTTTCCTTTATCAGCTTTTCTGTGATTTGATATACATATTTTTATTTATTTGTTTATTCATTATTTATTTATTTATATTATTATTATTATTATTATTATTATTATTATTATTATTATTATTATATTATTATTATTATATTATTATTATTATTATTATATTATTATATTATTATTATATTATTATTATTATTATTATTATTATTATTATTATTATTATTATTATTATTATTATTATCATTATATTATTTTTATTTTTTTTTGTTTATTATTATCATTTTTTTTTTGCCCAATTCGCATGTCGTAACGTTTGGTAATTTTCCTTAATTTGTTATTGCCTTTTCAATTCATCGATTTTCGCTCATTACGTTATTCGTGATTTTACGTAATGTTCACTCAATTTCTATTTCGTAGGTTCTGTTCGGTTTGTTATTGATCTTATCAGTATTATCATTGTTATTGATGATGGTAGTAATATCTTCTCATTCTTGTATTTCTTGTTCTTCATCTTATCATTGTTATCATCATCATGATTATCATTATTATTGTTAGTATTAGCATAGTTGTTGTTATTGTTATTGCTATCATCGTTAACATTGTAATTATCATCATTATTATAATTTATTCATTTTAATGTCATTAATGTTATTATCATTATCAGCATTATCATTATTATCATTGTTATCAGCATCGTCATTATTATTATTATTATTGTATTATAATTGTTATTGTTGTTGTTATTATCAATATCATGATTATCATAATTATCATGATTGCTATCATAATTATCATTATGATTCTTATTATTCGGATGATGATTATTGTTATCATTGCTGACGTTATTATTGTAATTATTGTTCTTATCATCATTGTTAGAATTTTAGGTTTTATTTTTGTTCTTACTATGATTATTACGATTACTATTATCATTACTATCATTATCTTCATTGTCATTATCACTGTTATTATTATTGATATTTTCTTTGTGATCTATTCTTATAATTTTTATTAGTATCATCAATATTGTAATCACTATTATAATTATTATCATTATCATTGTTAGCATTATTATTATTATCAACATCCTCCTCCTCCTCATTATCATCATCATAATGATTATGATTATGATAATAATAATAATTAGCATTGTCATTATTCTTATCATTATCGAGATCAATATTGATTCGACATTCAAAAGATGCATTATCTATATCATGATAAAAATGTACTTTCATTTTGAAGGCATATCCGTAGAGAAAAATTTAGTGTTATGATTAACAGAGTAGATCATAATAATGATCATCAAAGAAAAGGTTTGTTTGTTTCATGTTAATAACTGAATGGAGGAAAGTTGCTATTTTATCATCCAGTTCCTTTGTCTAGCGAATGTTGCTTTCGCCCCACACACAGGAATGTTAAGTGTTGGTATTAAAAATCACCTTTTATCCGGATACTGAAGGGTGAAGTGCTTGGCAAGTGAGCCGATATAATAGTGAATCCATTGTGTTTTGAATTGTGAAAAGTCTGACGGAGTTGTCACGGCTGGGGAGGGGGGGGGGGGTCTTGATCCTTCTACGTTTATTATTATTATTATTATTATTATTATTTTTTATTATTTTATTTTTTTTTTTTGTCTATTCATTGATTTATAATTAGTGGGCAAAGGGAGGGAGTAAGAAGTTTTACACTGTGATAAATCACTTGTTTATCATGATTTTTTATAGAATAAAAAGTTATCAAAAATTGTTTTTATGACTGTTATAGCCTTGGCCTACGAGCTTTAAAACTTTTAGGTCATGCCGCCCATATAAAAAATATAGCAAAGTCAAAATGGGGTTTTCTTGTGGTTTCCTTAAAATAAAAAACGATGGGCGGTAGAAACGATGATTAAACATGGTTATCATTTGTTTTAAAATTGATATTGGTAAATTGGCAACGGCAATTTAGTAGAATATATCGTAATAATTCGTATATGAAAAACTCATACATTATCGTCATTGTTATTATTATTATTATCATCATTATCGTTATTATCATCACTGTTGTTAATTATCATTGCTACTATTATTATCATCATTATCATTATTATCATTACTGTTGCTAATTATCATTACTATTATTATTGGTATCATTATTGCTATCATTATCATCATTACTGTTATCATTATTATTTTCTCTTGTCACTATTATTGTTTTTTATTGTAGTTTTTATCATTATTATTACTCTTGTTATCTTTATTATCATAATTATTGTTAGTAGTATCATTATTACTATTATTATCATTATTATTATTACTATTATTAGGAGTATTATCATTATTATTATTATCATTATTACTATTATTATTATTGTTATCTTTATTATTATTATTATTATCATTATTATTATTATTTTGCTATCATCATCATTATTGTTATTATCATTATCATTCATCATTATTATTATTATTATTGCCATTACTAATAATACTATTATTATCATCATTATTATCATTAATGATAATAATAATGATAATGATAATAATGATAATGAAAATCATTATCATTTTCATTTTCATTTTCAATATCATTATTATTAATATTCTCAGTACTGCTGTCATAATCATCATCATTAGCAATGCAGCTCCTTTCCTTATTCTAATAATTGTAGTTATCAATAACATTATTAACATTATTACCAATTTTACTATTGCCATTATTATTAATATTGTTGATATTTGTGTTACTATTACTACTATTATTGTTATTCTTTTTGTTCTTTTTATCGTCATCATAAATATGAAAAAATGATAATGATAATAACATTTATTATTATTATTATTATTATTATTATTATTATTATTATTATTATTATTATTATTATTATTGCTGTTATCTTTATTACTACTACTACTACTACTGCTACCACTACAAATGTTATCATCATTATCCTCATCGTCATTACTATTATCACCACCGTCATCATCGTCATCGCCATCATTATCATTATCATTGTTTTAATTCCTATTATTATTGTTATTATCATCTTTATCATTATCACTATCATTATTATTATTATTATCATCGTTATTCTTGTTTATCTATATATATCATTATTATCATCAATATTATCTTTATTTCTTATTATCATTATTGTTATTATTATTGTTATTGATATCATCATTATTATTATTTAGATATTATATCATATATTATTATTGTTATTATCATTATTATTATTATTATCATTACTATCATCATCATCACTATTATTATTATTGCTATTATTATTATCATCATTACTATCACCATTATTATTAATATCACTACTATTATGATTTTTATTATTATTATTACCATAATAATTATCATTGTCATTATCATTATTATTATTAGTAGTAGTAGTAGTAGCAGCAGCAGTAGTAATAGTATTGTTGTTATTGTTATTAATTTCAATATCATTATCATTATTATCATTTTCATCATCATCATTTATTATCATTACTGTTATTATTAGTAGTAGTATTACTGCTATTGCTATTATTGTATAATAATCATTATTGTTATTATTATTGTTATTATTATTACTATTATCATTATTATCATCATTATTTTCATTTCATTATCATCTTTTTTATGTTAACATTATTATCATTATCATTATTATTACTAGCAGTAGTATCAAAATTGCTATTATCATTCATAATATCATCGGTATTATTATTATTATTATTATTATTATTATTATTATTATCATTATTATTATCATTATTGTTACCATTATTATTATCATCATCAACATCGTTATTATCATCATAATCTTTATTAATTTTATTCTTATTCTTATTTTCATCATTATTATCACTATCATCATCATTTTTACTATTGTTATTATTGTTCTTCTTCTTCTTCTTATCATTATTATTCTGATTATCTTTATTATTATCATCGTTAATAATAATATCATTATTATCAGAATTTTGTTTTTTGTTATCATTATCGTTACCATTATTATCAATACTATTACCATCATTGTCATTCTTGTTATTATTGTTATTATCATTTTTATTATTATTATAAATATTAACTTTATTATTGCTACTATCATAATTGCCATTATTATCGTCATTATTATTACCATTATAATTTTTATCATTATTACTAATTGTTATTATTGACATTATTAATGTTATTACAATTTCCTGTTATTATTATCATTACTACTATTTCTCTACTACTACTATTAAAATATGTAGACACTAATAAATATTTCCAAAATCATATTTATGTCTTCTATGATACAGATATGATTCTGTTACTTTCTATGTATTTTATTTCCATGTTTATAGTAATTAATTTCCGGTTTCATTCATTCATACGTGGTCGCTGCGATATTTTTTTATTTTAATGTTTGTATTCATAATTAGATAATATTGTATAAAATTTAAAAATGAATGATAGATGCCTTATCTAAACATTTTCTTGGTATTTATTATGAGAAGATAGTGTATAAGATCGAATAAATAACTAAATAAATGCCTTATTTCAACATTTTCAATTTAACTAATTATTGTCGTACATGACAGGACAATAATGTATAAAATCGAAAATGAATTATAAATGTCGATATTTTTATTTTACTGTTTGTATTCATAATAAGAAAATGTATAAAATTAAAAAATGAACAGTAGATGTTTTATCTAAATATTATCTTGGTATTGATAATGAGAACGTAGTGTATAAGACCGAATAAATAACTAAATAAATGCCTTATTTCAACATTTTCAATTGAACTAATTATTGTCATACACGATAGGACAATGATGTATAAAATCGAAAATGAATTATAAATGTCGATATTTTTATTTCACTGTTTGTATTCATAATAAGAAAATGCCTTATCTAAATATTTTCTTGGTATTGATAATGAGAAAATAGTGTATAAGATCGAATAAATAACTAAACAAATGCCTTATTTCAACATTTTCAATTGAACTAATTATTGTCATACACACGATCGAAAATGAATTATAAATGTCTTATCTAGATCCCCCCCCCCCTCCACCACCCCAAATAAATATTATTCTTGCAGCTGGGAGGATAGTGAGTAAAGTTGATATTTAGTAAAAGAAATCTTCTGTTGCAGCATTTTCTCAATAGCTGAATGAAGCGAAAATGTAAGCAGAGTAAGTGCAGGAAGAACGTGAATGGGAGATACGAATAAGCTGAAAAGTGAGATACACTTAAAAAGAATAGGATCTATGCTTAGTGGATGACGAGGCTATAAAGTAATATCAGGCGAAATGATACAAGGAAAATAGTGTACGTAAACTAAAATCATAATATATCAGTCTGCATTGATCTTGTGGTTCGTATGCTTCACTAGAATCACTCGGAGAGCGCATACCTCCGCCAAGGCAATAAGGTCACTGATGCAATTTGAATTACATTAAATTTGAATTAAATTAAAATTAAAATTAAAATTAAATTAAAATTACATTAAAATTAAATTAAATTTGAATCACATTTGAATTACATTAAAATCACCTTTATCAAGTACTGTTGACGTCCGCAAACAGAACCTCCTCAGCGGAGATAATAAAGGTAATGACGATAATGATAGTTACCCCTAATACCAAGACAATACGGGTAACTATGCAATCATTATAAAGATTCCTGGATCCAGATCTTGATCCGGATCACCAAATTTAATGGCATATAATAAAAATGTGTGGGTGTGTGTATCATATATATATATATATATATATATATATATATATATATATATATATATATATATACTATATATATATATATGTATATATATATATATATATATATATATATATATAATATATGTATTCATATATATAAGATAATTATTCAATATTATACACGCACTCACACTCACATAAGCACTTGGACACACACACACATACACATATGTATGTATATATGCGTAACTGGCAATTTTCAATTACCAATGCGAACATTTTATTCTTGTTCGAAGCCAAGATATAAAGGCAAATTAACCAATGATCACGCACGTGTCTTTGGCATATCATCATCATAAAACGACCGTGCATCACCGCTTACCTTCACGCTATGCAAACGTGCTGAGCTTGAAAGGTGTTATAAAAAGTGCCGTTAGTGGGAGACCTTAGATCCAGGGTGTCCCAGTCTACAGCAGTGTTTCCCTTTTTTTTTTTTTTGGGGGGGGGGGCTGAAGACAGTCTTAGCCTGGACTCGCGACCCTAAATGTGTGAACATGTAGTAATATATCCAACCATTTTCATGGTAGTTATATTTACCGAAGTATATTAGCTTACGCTATTCTATTCTTCTATAGGTTTCTATTACCAACACATGGAATTTCAATAAACAAGTGCTAATAGAAGATATTAACTTTTACTGACAAAAGACATTAACTTTTATGTGGATTCTTTTAGTCTTCTTTATCGGGCAAGTGACCATATATGATCACTTAAACTATATATATATATGAGAGCAATTAAGATGTGTGCCGGTAAAGCGTTAAGACGTCTGGCGACCCTCAAAATACCCTGATAAATCTTTCCACTTAATGGAAATGTACGATGCGCGAATGCCATCCCACGTCCCAGCTGGTTATTAGAAATTTGTCTTTCTTTAATTCAAATGCGATAGTACTTCTGTGGAGTGTGCGAGATAAAAACCACTTGCCTGGAGAAGAGAAAGATAGAGAGATAGATTGAGAGAGAGAGGGGGGGGTGGAGAGAGAGAAAAGGAGAGAGGGATGGAAAGAGAGAGTGAGTGAGAGAGAGAGAGAGAGAGAGAGGAGAGAGAGAGAGAGAGAGAGAGAGAGAGAGAGAGAGAGAGAGAGAGAGAGAGAGAGAGAGAGAGAGAGAGAGAGAGAGAGAGACAGACAGACTGACAGACAGAGACAGAGAGAGAGAGAGAGGGATGGGAGAGGGGGGCATGCAGGCTTTAAGATTAAGCATTTCTAAAAGATATCATAATTTTTCTTAGCTTTTATCCCTACTATAACTAAATCCTATTCACACTGGGAAGGAGAACGTTAGTAGAGCATGACTCGACTATATCGATTCAAATACATATAGATTAAATTTTAAAATCTAACTCTGCTCTCAAATATTTCCATACCTAAAAAAAAGATGGAAAAAAACAACAAAAAACAAACTTCAGCATTTAATAGAGAAAGAAAGGAAAAAAAAAAAGTTCAACGCAAAAGTCGTGCGCCACAAAAGTTTTCGAATCTGTCTCAAGAATCATTAAAATAGCTCGAGTTGGGGTTCGAAGCTTCACGTACAGCGTAGGACTTCGGCGAGAGAGATTCCTGAGGGAAATTGTTAGCGCTGGTAGACCTCAACTGCTCCTGAAGCTTCGAAACTCGGTTGTTATCTCTGTGATTCACTGAATGTCTGTTTTTTTTTTTTTTCATCTATCTCTCTGGTCATCTCTCTCTCTCTCTCTCTCTTCTCTCTCTCTCTCTCTCTCTCTCTCTCTCTCTCTCTCTCTCTCTCTCTCTCTCTCTCTCTCTCTCTCTCTCTCTCTCTCTCTCTCTCTCTCTCTCTCTCTCTCTCTCTCTCTCTCTCTCTCTCTCTCTCTCTCTCTCTCTCTCTCTCTCTCTCTCTCTCTCTCTCTCTCTCTCTCTCTCTCTCTCTCTCTCTCTCTCTCTCTCTCTCTCTCTCTCTCTCTCTCTCTCTCTCTCTCTCTCTCTCTCTCTCTCTCTCTCTCTCTCTCTCTCTCTCTGTCTCGCACTCGCGCACTTGTGTGTATTATCATACCATTAATGTTTTTGTTATCATAACTACTACCCAAAGGCATACAATTCAATGCCATAGAGGAATATCTTTAAGAAAAACTGGTTAGATATAAAGAACTCATTTTGTCGTCAGCACAGGTACACGGGTCACAATATCCTTCCCTTCTCCCCATTCCCTGTTCCCCAAAATATCCAGTTTCGAGGGAAAATTTAATTTCTGAACCTCCTGGTGTCTTGCAAGATCGTGTTTTTTTTCTTTCTATTTTCGTTTTCTTCTTCTGTTTAGGCTTATGGGGGAAGTTAATATAAAAGTAAATCAATGGATGCGCAAAAATAATAAACTAACGAAAAATAGCTAATTGAATAGAATAATAATCCAGTCATTTATAAACGTATCTCTGCCATATTATATCTTGTTATCGTTTTTTTATTACAAATGTGAAAAAACAATGCTTATTTTTTTTATTTTTTTTACAGAGATTTTATCATCGTTATCGTCATCACTACCATTTATCTTTATCATCCTTGATTATTCATAGTTATTTTTATATTATTTTATCATCACTTATAAAACACAGTTATTGTTATATTATCGTTATCATCATTATGATCATTATCGTTATTATTATCAATACAGTTATGGTTATTATTGTTTTCATTTTTTTCACTTTTATCATCAGGATAGTAATCATCGTTATCAAGATAATAGTTATTATTGTCATCATTACGACAATCATTACGCTTATTACTATCATTACCATTAGTGCCTATGATTTTTGTTATTATTAGTATCATTATTTTTAATTATACGCCTTCTGGTATCATATTATGTGTTGTAATTATCATCATTACTGTTATCATTAATGCTGTTATGATTATTGTTATCATTAATGGTAGAAGTGGTAGTAGTAGTAGCAGTAGCAACTACTGTGATTACTACTACTAATAGTAGTAGTAATAGGAGAAATGGTAATGGGCATAGGAAAAGCAGTAGCGGTAGTATATAATTATCATTATCATCACCACCATAATTATTATCAACATCATCCTTATCATCACTAACACCATCACCATCATCCTTATCACCATTACACCATCAGAATCACCACCATCACCATTATCATCACCACCACCACCACCATCATCAATACCATCAACACACCACCACCATCATCACCACCACTGTAATCATCATCATCATCACCACCACCATCACCTTCCCAGCCATTACGACACCTTACTAATGTCCAGCATGTACTTAAGTGTCATTATCCTATACATTATGCTCAGCTCGTATACCTTCGGTCCTTTTCATTAATCATTTGACACAATACAACTTAGTTTCCCCTCCTCTTGCCCTACATGTTTTGTGATTGACGTGACCCCTTGAAGTGACACCCAAGTCATGTCATTTGGTGATTAATTGACATGATCTGTGTCGCCCTTTCTATAGGTCTATCGTGTCACTTCTAGATAGCGTTTCACCCTTTCTCCCTTTCTTCGTTTCTCCTTCAGTTCTCTTTCGTTTTCCTCGTTGTTCTGATTTTCTTTTCTTCCTTCGCCTTTTTTTCTTCTTGTCTTTCCTTCATTTATCTTTCGTTACCTTGTTTTTTCTGCTTTTCTCTTCTTCCTTTTTTTCTTCTTTCTCGTCGTAGTCGTTCTCTTCCTTCGGGTCCTCCTCCTCCTCCTTCCTTCCTTTAATTCTATCCTCGTCTCGTCCTCTTCGTCTTTCTCTTCTTCCTTCGTCTATCCCTTTACCTTTCTCTTCATCCTAATCTCCTTTTCCTCTACATTCCCTCCACGTCCGTCTCGCCTCCCTTTCTCCTAATTTTATTTCCTCTTCGTCCTCCTTGCTTCTCCTTCACCGCCTCTTTTTCCTCTTCATCTTTCCTTTTTCTTTTCCTCACCCTCTATCTTCCTCCGATGGTCCTCCTCTCCTTTCCCTCCTCTACTTTATCCTGCACCTCCTTTTCCTTCCCCCTCCACCTCCTCCTCCTTTCCCTCTTCCACCCATTCCTCTTTCCTCTCCTCTCCCTTCTCCTATTCTATTTTATCCTACTTCCACCATCCTTTTCCTCCTCTACCTCATCCCCCTTGTACTTCTTTCCCTCTTCCGCCTCCTCTTCCTTTCTATTCTCCACCTCCTCCTCCTCCTATTCCTCCTTCACCTCATCTTCTTTTTCCCTCCTTTCCATCCTCCATCTTCTCCTTCTCTCTTCCACTTTCTTCCTTTTCCCTCTTTTTATTCCAACCTCCACCTTCTCCTCCTCCTTTCCCTCCTCCACTCCATCCTCCTTCCCTTCCTCCACCTCCTCCACTTCATCCTCCTTTCTCTCCTCCACTTCATTCTCCTTTCCCTTCTCCATCTCCTCCTCCTTCCCCTTCCACCTCCTTCCATATCTTCCCTCTCCCACGCCCTCCCTTTTAGCTCCCCCTCTCTTCCACCTTTACCAATCTTCCCTCTCCCCTCCCTTTCCCCTCACAAGCACGGGGGTTCTGCGGTTCACTCGAGACATATTACCTTGGAACCATCACCCTTGTTACCTGCTGCTTGTTACGGAAGGTCGTATGCTAATTAGCGGTGAGTCATGATACGGATAATTAAGGACAACGCTTTGGATATCGAAGGAGTGTGGATATTTTCTTTGGATTATTGTCCCGTTTTATCCTAGTGTGTTATACTTTCCTTGTGTATTCTATCGTGTTTTGTGTTAGTGTACTGTAGCGTTTAAGTTCATTCACAGTAGACAATACCACCGTGAGTGACTTGTTTGGTTGCGATAATGGTAGTAAAAGTATCAACGGGTGTTTAGGTGGTTTACTTACCGAGAATTCGCGGTGTTTTGCTTGGGTCTTGTGCGTGCGTGTGATTCCTCACGTATCTGGGGGTGTTGAAGAAAGCGTGGGTCTCTTTCAACACGGGTCGTTTATGCTCTTACGTTTTCGCTCTCTCTATCCGTTGGGGTTCTCTTTCCAGGAGTGTCTCTGTCTGTTTGTCTGCCTTTCTCCCTCTCCATCTCTCTGTCTCTGTCTTTCTGTCTCTCTTTCTCTGTCTGTCTCTGTCTCTCACTGTTTCTCTCTCTCTCTCTCTCTCTCTCTCTCTCTCTCTCTCTCTCTCTCTCTCTCTCTCTCTCTCTCTCTCTCTCTCTCTTCTCTCTCTCTCTCTCTCTCTCTCTCTCTCTCTCTCTCTCTCTCTCTCTCTCTCTCTCTCTCTCTCTCTCTCTCTTCTCTCTCTCTCTCTCTCTCTCTCCCTCTCTCTCTCTCTCTCTCTCTCTCTCTTTCTGTTTATCTGTTAGTCATTCTGACTTTCTCTCTTTTTCTTTCTACCAGTCTGTCTGTCTGCCTGCTTGCCTGCCTGCCTTTCTCCATACCCCCTCCACCCTCTCTTTCTGGTTGTCAGTCTTCCTGACTTTTTGTTTTTCTCCTTCCCTTCCTGTCTTTCTCTCTAGCT
This sequence comes from Penaeus vannamei, assembly GCF_003789085.1. Classification (NCBI taxonomy): domain Eukaryota; kingdom Metazoa; phylum Arthropoda; class Malacostraca; order Decapoda; family Penaeidae; genus Penaeus; species Penaeus vannamei. The sequence continues at coordinate 106,709 of NW_020868629.1, read as the reverse complement.
ATCTCTTTTATTGTCTGCCTGCCCCTCTCTCTCTCTGTTTGTTTGTCTGTCTTTCTCTCTTTTTCTGTCAGTCTGCTTATCTATTCTCCTTTTTCTTCTTTTACTCTCCATTGTTTCCCTTTCTCCCCCTCCCCCCTCTTTCCTTCCTTCCCCATCCCTACCCTATCCTCTTTCGAAATTTCCGTCCTTCACCTTCTCCCTTCCCTCTCCTTCGCTCTTTCATTTTCATTCTCCTCCTTTCCGTCTCTCTCTCACTCTCTTTCTTTCTTATTTTCCTTTCTTCCTTTTTCCACGCTATCCTCTCTCTCTACCGTATCTTTCCTTTTCTCCAATCTTCCCTCTCTTATTTCCCTTTCTTTCCCTTCTCAAACCTTCCCTCTCTCTCCCATTTTTATCCCCTCCTTCTCTATCCCATTTTTCTCCTCTCTCGTGTCTTATCCTCCATCCTTTACTCTGTTCCTCTCCCCTTTTGTTCCTTTTTCTTCCTTTTCCTCTTTCTCCCGTATTTTTCAATTCTCTACTCTTCCTTCTCTCTGCCTCTCCTTCCCTTTAGTTAACTTTCCCTCTTCCTTTCCTTTCATTCTCTTCTTCAACCTTTCCTCTATTCCTCCCCTTCCTTCTCCGTCTCCTTTCTCTCCTTTCTCTCTTCCCCCCTTCCTCCCTCTTCTCCTCTCCTTCCTTCCCCTTCTTCACTCATCCTTCTCTCTCTCTTCCGTATCTTCCCCCTCTCCACCCTTCCCTCTTCCTCTTCTCCTTTCCTTCCTCTCCCCTTCTCCACTCATCCTTCTTTCTCTATCTCCCGTATTTTCCCCCTTTCCTCCCTTCCCTCTTCTTTCTTTCCTTCCTCTCCCTTTCTCCACTCATCCTTCTTCTCTCTCTCGCCGTATTTCCCCCTTTCCTCCCTTCCCTCTTCCTTCTTCCTTCCTTCCTCTCCCCTTCTCCACTCATCCTTCTTTCTCTCTCTCCCGTATTTCCCCCCCCCCCCTCTCCACCCCTTCCCTCTTCCTCCTCTTTCTTTCCCATTCTCCACCCTTCCCTCTCTCTCCCCTTCCTTCATCTCCTCCACCCTCTCTCCTCTCTCCCATATCCGACCTTCCGCTGCAGTTCGCCGCCCAACCCGTCGTCCAATTTATTAGTTACTGAACAGCCTAACAGCTTGTTGTCTGGCCTCCCCGGTTCCAAGATGGCCGCCTCTGTTTTGAGAAGTGCGAGGATTTTGTCGTTGTGATTTGGCGGTGAGTGGCGGCGAGTTGTTTTATTCTTTTTATTATTATTTTATTCTTATTATTTTTGAGGGGCTGGTTCAAGGTCTTTGTCTGGATCTGTAGGTCTGTCTGCTTGTCCACGCATCTCTTGTTTGTATATGTAAGTCATGAACATGTCTATATATACCATATTACGCACGCGGCGCGCACACACAACACACACCACATATGTATAATATATATATACATATATATATGTATAATATATATTATATATATATATATTTGTGTGTGCGCGCGCGTGCGTGCGTATGTGCGTGCAATACACAATACACACATGCATACGCGTACGGATATTCAGTAAATGTTACCTATTCAAACTACCAATCATTAGTCTAGCAAACCGCTTGTTCGCCGTGACTATAAGTACCGCATTTACACCAACGCAATTGCTTCCGCTACCAGGTGCAGTAAAGTTTTCTAAGTAGATCACACCTTCAATAAAGTAATAAAGTAGCACATCGCTTTGTTTAATCCTCAGCTAATACTATCAACCGTATCTGGCTAACATAACCGACGGAGTAATTTTGAATCACAGGCTGATCAGGAAATATATCTAATAAAGGAATATGTCCATAGAGCCTAGAATAGAGTTTAGTTAATGAACGGGGTTTAGGCGGAGAGGTTGCTCGCACAGAAGGGGTCTGGGGGCGCGAAAAAAGGTTGGTGATAATGATTTGTTTTTTCCGTATTTTTTCTCTTATTTTTCATATAGGACACGCCACGCACGCACGCCACACTCGCGCGGGCCCTCGCCACAACCCACCACAATTCAGCACCAACCCCCAAAACACACACACAAACACACACACCATACACACACCAACTACACACCAAACACACACACACCCACACACACATACAAACACACAACACACACACACACCACCCATCACACAACAACACACAACCCAACACCACCCACACCCCCCACACACCCATACACACAACACACACATTTTACCCACCCACACCAACACACAACACACACCCACACCAACCCACACCCAACACCCACACATTTAACCACACACACCACACACACAAAACCCCAACAT
>NW_020868629.1:101307-104286 GCF_003789085.1 Penaeus vannamei | reverse complement strand
TAATATATATATATATATATTATATATATATATATATTGTACATATATATTATATATATTATATATATATTATATTATATATGTATATATATGTATATATTATGTATATTATGTATATATATTATATATATATGTATATATATATATATATATATATATATATATACATATATGCATGTATCTATTTATACATACATACAAATACATATTTCTCTCTCTCTCTCTGCCCGCGGCTCCTTTGTCCGTGGGCGCATGTGCATTCCTCTCCTTCTGCGCCTTCAAGAGCGTCGCCGTCTTGAGAAAGCGGCAAGCGACACCTTTTAATTTGGAAACATAACTTGAGTCACGTTTTCAGTTTCATCATTTTCCTATTAAGTGCGCAGGGTGGGTGGGAAGGGGAGGAGGGAGGGGGAGGGGAAGGGAGGGAAGAGGGGGGAGGGGAAGGGAGGGGAGGGGAGGGGAGGGGAGGGAAGGGAAAGGAAGGGAATGGGGAGGGGGGAGGGGAGGGGAGGGGAAGGGAAAGGGAGGGGAGGGAGGGGAGGGGAGGGGAGGGGAGAGAAGGGAAGGGAGGGGAAGGGAAGGGAAGGGAAAAGGGAGGGGAAAGAGAAGAGGGAAGGGAAAGAAAGAAAGAGGGAGGAAGTTAGGGGAGAGAGAAAGAGGGAGAGAGAAAAGAAGAGAGAGAAAAAGAGAGAAAGAGAGAGAGAGAGAGAGAGAGAGAGAGAGAGAGAGAGAGAGAGAGAGAGAGAGAGAGAGAGAGGAGAGAGAGAGAGATGCTAAGGGAAGGGGTGGGAAGATGAGGTAAGGGAATGGGAGAGAAGGGAAGGGAGGGGAAGGGAAGGGAGGGAAGGGAAGGAAGAGGGGGAGGGAGAGAGGGAGGGTGAGATATGAAGAAGAATGCGGGAGAGATGGAAAAGAGAGGGAGACAGAGGAAAGGGGAAGGAGAAAGGTAGAAGGAGAGCGTGAGGATGAAAAGAATGATAGTGAGAGAAAAAAAGAGAGAGATAGAGAGAGAGGAAAAAAAATGAAAAGGGGAGGGGATGGGAGGGAAGGAGAGGAAGGGGAGGGAAAGAAGGAGGGTGAGAGTTGAAGAAGAATAGGGGAGAGAGGGAGAGGAAGGAGGAAGAGGAAAATGAGAGGGGGGAGAGGGAGAGCTGGAGGATGGAGAAGAATGGGAGAGAGGGAGAGGAAGGAGAAAGAGGAAAAGAGGAGTGGAGGAGAGGGAGAGAGGGGGGGTGAAAAGAATAGAAAAGAGTTAGGGAGAGAAAGGAGGGAAGGGGAGAAGAAAGAAAGAGAGGGGGGGGGGTGATGAAGAATAATAGGAAAGAGAGAAAGTGAAGGAAGAGAGCAAGGGAAATGGTGAGGGGGGGGAGGGAGGCGAGGGAGGATAGGGAGAAGGGGAGAGGGAGGAGGAGAGGGAAAGGGAAGGGGAGAGGATATATAAGGGTTTACGAATAGGGAAGATAGTTGGGAGGGGAACCAGAAGAGGAAAAGAGGAAGGGAAAGGAAGAAGGGAGAGAGGGTGAGGGAGGAGAGGAGAAAGAGAGAGAGATGGAGGCGAAATAAGAAGAGAAGAAGAGGGGAGAGGAGAAGAGGGAGTGGAAGGCAAGGGGAGAGATTTAGAGGGAAGGAGAGAGAAGATAAAGATGGGAGGACAGAGAATTAGAGAAAAGAAGAGAGAAGGGATAGAGGAAGAGGAGAGGAGATGAAAATGGGAGGGCAGAGAATTAGAGAAAAGAGGAGAGAAGGAATAGAGGAAAGGGGGTGATAGTAAAGATCGGAGAAAAGAAAATAGAGAAATCAGGTGAGAAGGAATAGATGAAGGAAGAGATGATGAAAATAGGAGGAAAGAGAATCAGAGAAAAGAGGAGAGAAGGAATAGAGGAAGGGGAGCGATAATGGAAGTAAGAGGAAAGAAAATTAGAGAAATGAGGAGAGAAGGAATAGAGGAAGGGGAGAAGGGGAGAGATAAAGACAGGACAGAGAGGGAGAGAAAGAAGGCATAGGAGGAGAAGAGAGGAAGAGGAAAATAGATAAATGGATAGAAGAGTAAGAAAAAAAGAGGAAAGAGAAGACAGGGAGGGAGGAGAAGATGGAAATAGGAGGACAGGAAATTAGGAAAAAAGAGGGGATAGAGAATGTGGGGATAGGCGTGAGGATGAAGATAGGAGGAAAGAGAGGGAGTGAAAGAGAAGGAGAAAGGAGATATGATGATAGGAGAATAGAGAAGGAGGAAGAGAGAAGGGGAGGATTTAGTGGTAAGACAGAGAGGGAGGAAAAGAGAATGGAAAGGATATGTGAAGATAAGAAACAGAGAGGTAAAGAAAGAGAAGGGAAAAAAGATATGAAGATAAGAAAACAGAGAGGGAGGAAGAGAGAAGGGAAAAGAGATATGAAGATAAGATAACAGAGGAAGGAAAAGAGAAAGGAAAAGAGATATGAAGATAAGAAACAGAGAGGTAAAGAAAGAGAAGGGAAAAGAGATATGAAGATAAGAAAACAGAAAGGGAGGAAGAGAGAGGGGGAAGATATAATGATAGGACAGAAATTGAGGAAAAGAGAAGGGAAGGGATATGAAGAAACGAAGGAAACAGAGAGGGAGGAAAAGAGAAGGAGAAAGAGGATATGAAAAGTGGAGAACAAAGAAGGAGGAGAAGAGAATGGAAAGGGAATATGGAGATAGAAGGACAGAGAGGGAGGGAAAGAAAGAGAAAGAGATAAAAGATATTAAGATAGGGCAGAGAGGGAGGAAAGGAGAGGGGGGAAATAGGAAGATAAGAGAACAGAGAGAGAGGAAAAGAGAAGATATGGAGATAAGAAAGCAGAGAAGGAAGAAGGAGAGAACGGGAAGATACGAAGATAAGAGAACGAAATGGAATGCAAAGGGAAAGGGAATATATGAAGATAAGAAAACGTAGAAGGAAGAAAAAGAGAAGGGAAAAGAGATATGAAGATAAGAGAAAAGAGAGAAGAAAAAAAGAA
>NW_020868629.1:96307-98807 GCF_003789085.1 Penaeus vannamei | reverse complement strand
AGAAGATGGATGAGGAGGAGGAGAAGGAGAAGGAGAAAAAAAAGAGGAGAAGAAGATGGAAAAGGAGGAGGAGGTGAAAGAGAAGGAGAAGGAGGAGGAGAATTTGAAGGAAAGGGAGGAAAATAAGATGGAGGAGGAGAAGAAGAAGGAAAATTAGGAGAAGAAGAAGATGGGGGAGGAGGAGGAGAGGAAGAAGATGGAAGAAGAGGTGAAGGAGAAGAAGGAAACGGAAGAGAAGAAGAAGATGGAGGAGGAGGGGGAGTGGAAGGAGAAGGAGAAAGAAAAAGAGAAGAAGAAGATGGAGGAGGGGGGGAGGAGGTGAAAGAGAAGGAGGAGGAGAATTTGAAGGAAAGGGAGGAAAAGTAGATAGAGGAGAAGAAGGAGAATGAAAATTAGGAGAAGAAGGAGGAGGAGGAGGAGAAGGAAAATGAGAAGAAGATGGAAGAGGAGAAGTAGGAGGAGAATGTGTATGAGAAGGAGATGGAGACGGAAAAGAAGGAAAAGGAGTAGAAGAGGAAAATGGAGGAGGAGGAGGAGGAGGAGGAGGGGAAGGAGAAGGTAGAGGAGAGGAGGAGGGAAAAAAAGGGAAGGAAAAGAAGAAGGTGAAGGAGGAGAAGGAGAAAAGGGAGGAGAGAGAGAGAAGGAGAAGGAGAGAGAAGGAGAAAAAGAAGTAGAAGGAAAATAAGAAGGAGGAGAAGAAGAAGAGAAAACAGAAAGAGGGAAAAGAAGAACAAGAAGAGAGAAGGGGAAGATAGATAGATAGGTAGATAGATAGATAAATATTTTTTTTATTTCTCTCTCAGTACCATCAATTTATGCGAGAATTTTGAAATTAAAAAATATGTCAGCTGTAAGGTGTGAGAGCAGAACATTGGATAAAAAGGAGAACGTTAACCATTGCTATTATGACTGACCGTTTCCTTCATCATATCAGTATCATTATATATATGTACGCACGTGTGTGTAGGTGTGTCTATGTGTATACGTGAGTGTGTGTGTATGAATGTATGTATATGCATACGCACATACATTTATACATACACATATATGTGTATATGTATATATATATATAATATATATAATATATATATATATTTATTTATATATATGTATATATGTATATACATACATATATGTATATATATGTATATATATATTATATATTTATGTATGTATATTTATATATAAATATAAGAGTATATATATATATATATATATATATATATATATATATAATATATATATATATATATTGATTTCGGAGCACACACAACACACACACACACACACACACACACACACACACACACACACACACACACACACATATATATATATATATATATATATATATATATATATATATATATATATATATATGTATGTGTGTGTGTGTGTGTGATTTCGGAGCGCATTTTCAAATCTACCGAATTGATTCGAAACGGTTTTCTCGAGTCGCCGTTTGTTTTGATGGCGCTGTACTCCAGAATCAGCTGTTGGGTCTTGCTCTCACGTGCTAACAGGTAATCCTGCTCCTTCCCTCTCGTGTTAACGTTTTTGCTGCTGTATAGCACTATGATGGTTGTGTAAGAGGTGTAAAACGTAAACAATGTACGTTGTCGAAAACGGAGAAAGTGGAAATGCCAAAGAAAAAAAGAAAAAAAATGTATTATTTATTTGTGAGCATTAACATTTCATTTGCTTTTATTTAGTGTCTGTGTTTCTTTCTTTAAAGGACTGTGCACGTATTATTTCTTTTGTTAAATATATATATATATATATATATATATATATATATATATATATATATAATTCCGGCATTTTCGAAAATCCGACTCTCGTCAGGTCCGGAGGTTGTTTTTTTTGTCAGCCTCTATACAGAAATATTCATTTATTTGTATGTTTATGTACATAAATTTTTATGTGTATATATATGTATATATACACACCTACAAAGAGTGAGAGAGAGAGATAGGTGTATATACACACAGACACACACACACATAAATACACCCACACACACACTCTCTGATCTCTGATTATATCTTCATCGTTCTATTTATGTTTTCCCCTTTAGTATTGAGTCTCACAGTAACTTATTGTTTGGAAATAATCCTCGAATAGTGAAACATGTTGAATCCACTTTTTTCATGAAGGAGAGATTAGTTTCAAAATTACAATAAGGTTTCCTAATATGGAAGTTCATTATAGTCTTATTTCGATTTTTGTCTTAATTATCCAGTGAAATAGTTGGAGTTACTTTATTTCCGTAAAGTTCATGCAGTACATTTCATTTAAGGACATAAAAGTGTATATCAATTTCGTTTTTGTTTGTTTAAATGTTTCAGTAAATCATAAAAAGGAAGTGTTGGTATTCTATATAAATAGAGTACTACGTCACAAACCAAATAAACTTTTTCTACACAAAAATGTACTCTCATCCAAAAGACTGAATGAAGCCATAACAAAGATTATCGTCTAAAAATGGTACTTGAGTACT
>NW_020868629.1:88807-91307 GCF_003789085.1 Penaeus vannamei | reverse complement strand
TCCCCACCCAACCCCCACCTCTACAACCCCACCCCCCACCCCCACCTCACCCACCCCCGACACTACAGCATACGACCCACTCCATGCCAAGTAATGCAATTTTGTAGGGTCAAAGTGCGGGCGGACTGACCTATCGACCTGACCTGACCTTCCCGCCTGCATTGGAGATCTCTCACCAGCGCACCTTGGCGGGTGTTGATTGAGGTTGGGGGGAAAAATAGAAAGATAATGGAAGGGAAAATTCTCTTTTGCGAAAGAGAGAGAGGGGGGAGCGAAGGAGGGAGGGAGGGAGAGAGAGAGAGAGGGAGAGGAGAGAGAGAAGAGAGGATGGAGAGAGAGAGAGAGATAGAGAGAGAGAGAGAGAGGGAGAGAAGAGAGAGACAGAGAGAGAGAGAGAGAGAGAGAGAGAGAGAGAGAGAGAGGAGAGAGAGAGAGAGAGAGAGAGAGAGAGAGAGAGAGAGAGAGAGAAGAGAGAGAGAGAGAGAGAGAGAGAGAGAGAGAGGAGAGGGAGAGGGAGAGAGGAAAAGAGAGAGATAGAGAGAGAGGAAAAGAGAGAGAGAGGGTGAAATCAGGTCTAGAATTAAAGCTTTGTATCTCTTTGAGTATGTATCACTCGGGTGTGTGAGTGCGTGGACGTATATGTGTGAGTGTGTGCGTGTGTATGTCTTTGTGTGCGGGTGTGCATGTGCGTGTGTGCGTCCGTGTTTGTGTGCGTGTGTATGTATGTTCAAGCGTATGTGTGCATGCCTGTGTATACCTATGCCTGTTTGTTCATAAGTCTCAGTACGCTTATTTATACACACACCTCCATGCACTCATCGATTTATTTACATACATTTTTTTCATCTCGCCAAAACAAGGAAAATGCAGTGAATATGGTTCAGAATAAAAGTGAATTGTTGCTCAATATGATTCTGGTAATAATGCTGCCAGTTATTAATAGAATGCTGACAATATTATTAGTGTAACAGTATCGCCAATGGATAAAAAATAGATAATGGTATTATTAGTGTTAATGATAGCACTGATACTAGTGGTAATGATGGTGATGATGGTAATAATAGTGGTGATGGTGATCTTTAATGACCGTAATTATAATGGTGATAGTAATGACGATTATGATGATAATAGTAATGACGATTATGGTGATAATAGTAATGATAACGAATATTATATTTGTGATGGTGATAACAAATAATAATGGTAATGATAATACTGATAATAAAAATGTTAAAGACAATAATAATTATATAAGTGATGGTAATGATTATTAGTAATGATGATAACAATGGTAATGATAATAATGATGATAATAATGAAAATGATGATAATGATTGCTATCATTGTTATTGTTATTATTATCATCTTTATCATCACTATCATCATTATTGTTACTATTATTATCATTATCATTACTATTATTATTATCGTCATCATTATCATTATGATTAATATCCTTATTACTAATATCATTATAATTTTCATTAGCATTATCATTAGTACATTACTGATAACGATAATGATAATAAAGGTTGCGGTTGTGATAGTAATGATTATGACAATGATAATGATAATAAAAATAACAATGATGGTAAAGATGATAGTAACGATAACTAAAATAAAGGCAACTGTGACAGTGATGATAACAATAAGGATAATGATGATAACGATCATAAGACAATGATAAAGGTAGTGATAACGTTATAAGCACTGATAAAATTACAAAAAAGATGTTATTTTTATGTTGCCGTGATCAGAATTGTAACTGTAATAACAAATAATGATGATGACAACATCAACAGGAACAGAAATGGTGAAATTGGATAATGAAATAATGGCGATTGTAATAATGAGGATGATAATGCCAATAAGGAGGAGAATCATAGAGAAACATAATATCAGTGCTAATGACATTACTGTTAATGATAAGATGGTTCTACATGATGAAAATAATGATAAGTGCAATAACAATAATGAATGAAAATAACAAAGATGATTCATTCATGAAAATGAGAAAATAGAGTAATACTAATGAAAGTGATAAAAGTGTAGTTAATAAGGATGATAATGGTAATGGAACGGAAATGGGAATAATGATAGTAATAACGGAATATATATGAAAATGATGAGGGTGATATGGTAATGATGATGATTGTTACTGCTGTTAGTGATAATCATTAGGATAATGATGATAGTGCTGAAATACCAATAATACTAACACTGATAACAATAGTGGTAATTATGATAATACTAATGAGAATGATGATTATGATAATAGTAATACTAATAGTACAAATAGACGATTGTAAGAATAACAACATTATCACTAAACAGCATGCAGTAATGAATGTGATATTACTACACATTCTTTCTCATTACCATCATTATCTCCATCATTATGTTATTGCCCTCATGATACCGAACCACACAAATAGAACCTGATAGTTAGTTATTACTCTTGTTAGCCTTTTTATCAATGTTCCCATTGAATGAGAGTAAT
>NW_020868629.1:81307-83807 GCF_003789085.1 Penaeus vannamei | reverse complement strand
GGGGCAGGGAGAGGGGAGGGAGAAGGGGAGAGGGGGGAGGAGGTTCCAGGTGAGTGAAGGGGGACAGGGAGGTTTTGATGAGGGAGGGAGGGAAGGAGGGAGGAGGTTCCAGGTGGAGTGAAGGGGGACAGGGAGGGAGAAGGGAGAGGAGGGAGGATATTCCAGTTGAGTGAAGAGGACAGGGAGGGAGGGTGAGAGGGAGGAAGAGAGAGGAGGGAGGAGGTTCCAGGTGATTGAAGGGGAAGGAGGGGAGAGGAGAGGGGGAGGGAGGGAGAGGGAGGAGGTTCCAGGTGAGTTGAAGGGGGACAGGGAGGGTGAGAGGGAGGAAGGGAGAGGGGGAGGAGGTTCCGCAGCTGATGTGAAGGTGACAAAAGGGAGGGTGGAAAGGAAGGGAGGGAATGGGGGCAGGAAGGGGAGAGGAGGGAAGAGGTTCCAGGTGAGTGAATGGAACATGGGGAGGGAGGGAGAGGAGGGGGGAAGAGGTTCCAGGTGAGTGAATGGGACAGGGAAGGTGAGGAAAGGGGGAGAAGGGAGGGAGGAAAGGAAGTATCGGGGTGAGAGGGAGGGAGAGGAGGGAGAAAAGGGAGGTGATGGGAGGGGAGGATGAGGGGAGAAGGGGGAATGGGAAAAGGAAAGAGAAAGGGAAGGAAAGAGAGGTTTCCAGGTTGAGTAAAGGGACAGGGAGGGAGAGAAGGTGAGAAGAAAAGAGAGAGAGAGAGAGGGAGGGGAGGTTCTTGGTAAGAGAAGGGGAGAGGGAGGGAGAGAAGAGAGGGGGGGGAGGGGGGAAGTGAAAAGTTTCTAGGTAAGAGAAAAGGAGGGTAGGGGAGGGGAGGTAGAGCAAAAAGAGAGAAACAAAGACCAAAACAAAAAGCAGAAATGGACAAAGAATCCCCAACAATAGTCCTGGTGGAAGGGAAGCAAGGAAATGCCAATCAGTAAGCACGGGAAGGAGGGAAGACTGAAGAAGAAGAAGAAGAAGAAGAGAAACACGGGAGGAGGGTAGACTGAAGGAGAAAGGAGAAGCACGGAAGGAAAGGAAGACTGAAGAAGAAGAAGGTGGGAGAAGGAAAAGGAGATAACAAGTGAAGAAGGAAAGACGAGGAGGAAGAAGGTGGAGAAGAGAGACGCCACGGGAAGCAGGGAAGAACTGAGGAAGAAGAAGGAGGAGGAGAAAGAGAAGCACAGGGGAGGAGGGAAGACTGAAGAAGAAGAAGAAGAGGAGAAGACCGAGGAAGAAGGTGGAGAAGGATAAGCACGAAAAGGAGGGAAGAATGAGGAGGAAGAAGAAAAAGAAGAAGAAATTTTACGTGAGAAGCCAAGGGGTTTAAAAGATGACTTGCAACGGGGGAATCAGGTTGCAATAGTACTTTTCTTCCTGTACGGGAGAGAGAAATTAGGGAGAACAGCAAATAAGGGGGAAGGGGGAGGGGGGAAGCGGGGGATTCAGTTTAGCGTAGAGAGACAGCGGGGGGAGAGAGCAGCCTGGGTTTTTGTGTTTTGTACGAAAGGAGGAAAGCAAAATAGAGAGGGAGCAGGTGAGGGAATTGCGGTGTAATGTTAAAAGGAGAATGAGAATTAAAAAAAACTAATTGTATTTTGTTAATATGTACGCACATGTACACTTGCAACACACACAGACACCATGATATACACACACTCACACACCACACACGCACACACACACACACACACACACACACACACAACACACACACACACACACACACACACACACACACACACACACACACACACACACACACACACACACATCACACACACACACACACACACACGCACACACACACACACACACACACACACACACACACACACACACACACACACACACACACACACACACACACACACACACACACAACACACACACACACACACACACACACACACACACAACACACACACACACACACACACACACACACAGAATATTTCTTTTCCATCAAATTATAAGCATCTCGTGCAGGAGTTAAAACATATTTTTCCTTTCCAGACTCCCTATTTCTGGCCTTCCAACTGTTGGGAACCTGAAAACACAGACTATGGTAAGTAAGAGCAAATATCTATGAATCTATTATAGTCAACCGTTTTTTTTTTTCTCCAAATATAACCTTAATATGTAGTGAATAGGTTATATATTACTGAATAGGTCATGTTGTCATACATTATTCAGGTTTATATAGATTATACTACTCCGTCTCTTTTCTTTCTCTCTCTTCTCTTCTTTTCTATCCTTTCCTTTTCCTCCTCTCTCTCTTCTTTATCCTCTCCGTCTCTTTCTCTCTCTCTCTACTTTATCCTTTCTTTTTCCTCTCTTTCTCTTCTTTATTCCTTTTCTCTCTTCCTTTCTCTCTCTCTCTCTTCTTCATCTTTTCCCTTTTCTCTCTCTCCTCTCTCTCTCTTCTTTATCCCTCTCCTTTCCTCTACCCTTTCTCTCTCTCTTCTTTGATCCTCTTCCTCTCTTCCTTTCTCTCTCTTT
>NW_020868629.1:78394-81207 GCF_003789085.1 Penaeus vannamei | reverse complement strand
GCGTCTTGCTGACTCTCGGCGCGTCTTGCTGACTCTCGGCGCGTCTTGCTGACTCTCGGCGCTCTTGCTGACTCTCGACGCGTCTTGCTGACTCTCGACGCGTCTTGCTGACTCTCGCGCGTCTTGCTGACTCTCGCGGTCTTGCTGACTCTCGGCGCGTCATGCTGACTCTCGGCGCGTCTTGCTGACTCTCGACGCGTCTTGCTGACTCTCAGCGCGTCTTGCTGACTCTCGACGCGTCTTGCTGACTCTCGACGCGTCTTGCTGACTCTCGCGCGTCTTGCTGACTCTCGGCGCGTCTTGCTGACTCTCGACGCGTCTTGCTGACTCTCGGCGCGTCTTGCTGACTCTCGACGCGTCTTGCTGACTCTCGACCGTCTTTGCTGACTCTCGACGCGTCTTGCTGACTCTCGATGCGTCTTGCTGACTCTCGACGCGTCTTGCTGACTCTCGACGCGTCTTGCTGACTCGCCGTGTCTTGCTGACTCTCGCCGTGTCTTGCTGACTCTCAGCGCGTCTTGCTGACTCTCGGCGCGTCTTGCTGACTCTGATGATAATGATAACAAATAATAATGATAATGATACTGATAACATAAATGATAATGCTGCTAATAATAATGATGATAATAATAATAATGGTGATGATGATAATAACTATAATGATAATGATAATGATAAGACAATGATGATAACCATTATTATAACAATGATGATGAATGATAATGATAATGATTGTCATTATTATCATTATTATCATAACCATTATTATTATTATATTATCATTTATTATAACGCTGCTACTAACAATAATGATAATGATAGTATTAATAATGATAATGATAATAATAATAACAGTAGCAAAGTAATATTAATGATCACAGTGATAATGATAATAATGTTAATGATATTAATATGAAGAAGACTGATACTTCTACTAATGATAATGATAATAAGAATAACCAACAATAATGATGATGATAGTAACAATAGTAACAACAATAATAAAGGCCATAGTAATGATAATGATAACAATAATACGAATAATGATAGCAGTAATAGTACTGATAATGATAATGATTAAAGATTATGCTAATGACATACCGTGGATGACCCTTGACCTGCTTTGCCCTGCCTAGTTTCAGGTGAATTCCAGTGTTATGAAGAAAGGCCTAATGTAATCTTTTCTCCCTTTTTTTTCTCTTCGCGTGTGGAAGAGCAGTAGGCGAGGAGAGAGAGAGAGGGAGAGAGCAAAGATTTCCTGTCAAGATCAAATGAGGGACTGTCGATTGATTTAGTCGACAAATGTTTTGGGAACTATGATTGTTGACAGAAGGCAGGAACGGTTTTTCTTTTGTGGGATTTTTCTTTGTTTCTTTCTTTCTCTCTCTCTTTTTTTCTGTTTTTTTTTCTTTTCTCTTTCTTTTTTTTCTGTCTTCTCTCTCTCTCTCTCTCTTCTCTCTCTCTCTCTCTCTCTCTCTCTCTCTCTCTCTCTCTCTCTCTCTCTCTCTCTCTCTCTCTCTCTCTCTCTCTCCCCTCTCCTCTCTCTCTATCTATCTATCTACCTATATATCTATCTCTCCCTCTCCCTCTCGCCTCCCCCCCTCTCTCTCCTAGGGGTGAAGATAACCGAAGTTACCTTATCTCTCTGAGAAGGTTTATTTTTCTCAATAAACGTGTCAAAGTCAAAGTCTCTCTCTCTCTTTCTCTTTCTTTTTTTCTCTCAACCTTTCTTCCTCTCTTTCTGCTATTCACACTTCCTCTCATGGTAGATGTTCATTCACGCCCCTGTATCTCCTCTTTCCCTCGCAGCTGTTTACCTGTGCAAAAGGACGATGCAAAACAAGGCGAGACTCGAACTGGCCGACTACGAGGCCGAGAACCTGGCGCGGCTACAGAAGATGTTCAGCCGGAAATGGAGTTCATCTTCATGCAGGTGAGGCCGACGGAGATTCACCTGTCAACACAAGGGGGGGAGGGAGGGAGGGGGCAGTCGTTGATTAGATTGCTGCGACGCTTCGGCACATTAAGGAAAAGGGGGGGGGGAGGGGGGATTCTCGAGGAGGGAGGAGAGGGGGCGGGGGGCTTGGGGTGTGGGTGGGGTGTTGGTTAAGACGTGGGTCAGCGTTTTTTTTTCTTTTCCTTTTTTTTCTTTTCTTTTTTTCGTTCCTTTGTTTTTCTTTTTCTTTTTCATCCAGAAAGTTTTTTGAGGAATCTAGGTTTATGGGGTAATTACGTTAGGTGATCGAGTTGATAACCCATTGGTAAGTCCGTCTATATATTACGGCTTAATAGAATGCATTCAAAAAAGAGAAAATGGATATCGGACTAAATGATGCCATATATTTAATGAACGGGAAGGATATAGTCACCTTTTTCATGTCAAGACTATAAAATCAGGTGAGAATAGTCTTTATAGTAAATATTCCCTTTATTTCAGCATAGTATTCCTCAAAGAAAATGTTCCCTTATAGCAAATATTCCATATATTTCGGCCTATCATTCCCTTAAAGAGAAAGTTCCCTTAAGTAAATATTCCCTTTATTTTCAGCATAGTATTCCCTTAAAGAGAAAGTTCCCTTATAGCAAATATTCCATACATTTCGGCCTATCATTCCCTTAAAGAGAAAGTTCCCTTATAGTAAATATTCCATACATTTCAGCATAGTATTCCTTAAAGAGAAAGTTCCCTTATAGCAAATATTCCATACATTTCGACCTATCATTCCCTCAAAGAGAATGTTTTGCCGTTTTCTACACCTCTGTATCCACAACACGACTACATTCTCTTAAAAAAAAAAAAATACAAATCTCTT
>NW_020868629.1:38394-43394 GCF_003789085.1 Penaeus vannamei | reverse complement strand
GAAAGAGGAAGGAGGGGGAGGGAGAGAGAAGAGGGTAAGTATATAATCAATGTGTAATTTTTTTTTTATTTCCCTATTTCCATCAGAAACAATTCATGTGTTCATGTTTGTAGGACTGATACTGTTTGAGTGATAAATTCGGACCGAAAATATGAATGTCTTACACAAAGAAATAAATCTAAACACCAATATCGATTAACTGGTAACAAACAAATCAAATGACATGAACTTCTTACTCCGCAGAAGACAATGTATCTCATCCTACTAACCGGAATCAAGAGGTGGAGGCGATCCGCAGGCATCGAGTCGTCCTTCAGTTCCATTGTGAAAAGGTCCTCGTTTTCATGTTTTTCAATGCGATGGTAGGTCTGTTGCCCCCGTGCTTCCTGCAGTGCATATGCTTCAGGTACTTTTGTCATCACTTCCTTCAGATTCATGTTTGAGAAAGAGCAGAAGTGGAATTTAATCTTGTAACATGATATATCTTATTTTAGTGCCACAATTTGTCAAATCTAAGACTATATATTAGATGTAAATTTGGCTAGAAGCACAAAAAATAAAAGAGCAAAACTATTCTAAAATTTATGCATCAAATGCACACTAGTGATCTACCGTAAAATCAATGCTGGTTGTAGAATATTTGGGTATGAATGGGCACAAATCTCCCACCATGGCTGTGTTGTTACCTTGCATGCTCACACTGGCACAAAAGGCCTGGTTGTCCTTCTTTATCACAACCAATGGCTTTGCGAGAGTGATCAGTGATACCATGATCTGCAATATAATGATATGCTATGAGAGGTTCTTCCGTAAGGGCAATATGTAATGAAAATTACCAACCATAAGTCTAAAACAATGTTTGTCGTTGTTGTTAGTTGTTAGTAAAATTCACTCTTGGTCTTAATCGGCCCTTCTCCCACTTACAGATTCTTTGACAGAGTCAGTAATGGATTGGAGCTGACTTGATTCCAGATTCTCCAAGGTGTTCCAGTTCATCAATTCCATTGAGAAGTTAAGCATCTGAAAAAAAATCACTTGCTTTATTACTGACATACTATTTTTCTATATACACCCATAAACTATCAATTACAGAAAACCCTTATTAGATCGATTTACTGATAACTACCAGGTGCTTAAGAGGCAGCAACCTGAGCTCTGTCTGGGAAAGTGACAGACAGTAACACTCTGGAATTTTATATACATCACTACTTATACTATACAATACTTTAGTGAAGTCTGCTATAATGTTACTGGCCTAAAATCTTAAAATCTAGTAAATATTTTAATTAATCTCATGCTCACTTCTAATTGCACATTCATATCTAATTCTTCATAAAAGAAGACTTCCTAATGAGTTAAATGTCATGTTTTCTATGAAAAAGTGTTTTCACTGAATTACCTGAGACTTAAGTGACATATTCTGGCCACTTGTCATATGCAGTATATCTTGCGTCCATGTCTGAACAGATTTCTTGTACTGAGAAACAGCTTGACTGCAATCGTCAATGTCTTGGATTCTAGAAAGTTTCGAAACACGAATTTGTAATTCTTTGAGATCCTGAAGTTTGGACAAGCCTTCTTCCTGTGCTTTCTTTAGCTTGATAAGTTCTCCAGCCACAGTCTGCTCTGCCTGCTTGTATTGCTCCACAACATGTTCCAGTTCCAATGACTTTTTTTTGTATTCCTTCTCCAGGGTCTGCAATTCTTTGTCGTACACTCCTATACGGTCAAATGTTTGGTTTTGTTCCAGTATGAATTGCTCAACTTCTGCATTTATATTGTTCCTCGTTTCCTCCAAGGCCTTTTTGACTGAGATAACATTGCATGTACTCATAGGATGCTCAATGACAGTGCAAACATGGCAGATCCATTCGTCACACGACTTGCACTTAAACAATTGGTGCTGCCCATGATCCTCACAAAACCCAGCGGAAAGTGGAGGTCCCTGCTCAGCTTTGGCCGATGCTTTCGATGGGAGTTGAGCTCCTTCCTCCTGGTCATCCTGTGATGTCAAATCTAGGATGCTAAAATTTGTCAATAACTGTGATATGTCTGTGACTTTAGTTTCTCTTTTACAGAGAGGACATGCGATCAATCCATCATTTCTTTCTGTGATATTCAGCAAACATTGGGAGCAAAAAGTATGGCCACAGGGCAATATCCTCGGCCGCTTGGCTTCACTGTCATAACATGAAAAGCATACTTGACAAACTGCAGTGGACATACTCGCCTGTAGAAAAAGAAATACATTTAGGTCAAAATAATTAATGTGATACGAACAATGTTACAAGAAAATCACATTATTTAGGGCCATGTTTGAGTAAAAAAAGGAGAACAAAGCTATGCCATTCCACACGCACACACACATATACATATATCTGTGTGTATATACATTAGATCAAAATATCCATTCTCTATGAGACAGCAACATAAACTGGTCACAAAAAACGGTACTTGAATTTGGTTTTAATGCAGGATACTTGTGCACCTGAAAATTCTGGTATATCAAGTGTATCATTTAAACTCTTGTCAAGAATGGACAAAGAAATGGAACTGATGAAAGGAATGAATAATGTATGAAGTGGACTTAAAGTCGATTATTGCAATGTTAAATGCATTTGGATATTTCCCCTTTTCCCATGAAATGGATATTAATTTTATGCTTTTTCTTTTCTTTTATCTGTCCCTGTCTGCACGTGATAAAGGATTTGGTCTTAAATTAGAAAAAAATAAAAAATAAATTAGTCTACTATTTTTGTTAACTTTATCACCAAACAAACCGCTAAGGGAAACCGATGTCATCGTTTTCTACTTTAATATCCTTTGAAACCCAGACAAGTTCTTCCAGACAATGTGTAAATCGACTTTAAACTGATTATTTTTTTCCCAAATGTCTTTTTGGCTTTTGGCTGTTGAAATCAAGTTTTTTTTTAAGGGAATGAAAAAGAAAATGTTCGGTTTAGACCCAAAAACCCTCAAGAAGTCTCTTGGAATTCTTAAAGAATACTTTATCAAAACTGTCAGGAAAAGCTGCGTCCATCATTTGGATTCGAGATTTCTGAACTTCTGAAAAACAAGAAGGAATATCAGTGATGATGATAATAGTATTACTAGTGATGAAAATCAATGGCAAAAGTTTGGACATCCTCATATGGATAAATGTATGAAAATAATGATAACATGGATAAAGGTGCTACTAACCCAACAGAAATAACGTTTATGCTACTAAAAACGGCAATGATGGTAGAAAAGCAACCATGGGTTATCCATTACAGTTTCGAAATAATTACAGTACTCAGAGATAATGATTTTCATCATTAACTGATGATAGTAACAAACAATACAAGAGTATTTGATATCATAATGCCTGTAGTGCTCACGACGATAATCAAATAATCACAAATTAATAATGGTATTTGTGTAGCAAGAACTACAACACAAATCCAATATAAACAATGCTGAAAATATTTTTTTTCTAGTGAACCCAGCACAAAGAAAATAAAGCAACTAAAACCAGGTTGACAGAGAGGGATGCGGGGAGGAATGGATGGAGGAAGGAAGAAAGTGGGGGAAAGGAAAAGATATAGACCGAGAGAGAAAGAGTATAAAAGGTGTTGACCTATATTAAGAATGGTGGGCAGGATTGATATATTACAGCTTAACTCTTTATTCCTAAGAGTTTACACACATGCAGAAATAAACACAATATGAGACTGACTGGTCATTGCTGGGTGGTACCCTAAGCCATCCATCCTGGAGAGGGAGGCGGGCTCACTCTCTGACCGTACGGAAGTGTATTGCGAGGCTGAGCGTGAGAGGTCAAAATGGGTCAGACTTATCTGACCCTAGCAGGCAGAAGTCTGACTGTGCTTGGCATGGGTCTAGCAACACCCACATGGTGTCACCCCTTGGTTCAGTCTGTGAGCTTGCATGATGTATTATGTAATACAGTATGTTATAACTGTTCGGCCACCTAGTTATAATATACTGCATAAAATGCATCATGCAAGGTCACAGACTGTACCGTGTGGGTGATGCTAGATCCATGCCAAACACGGTCAGGCTTCAGCCTGCCAGTGTCAGATTTGAGGCTGACCTAGTTTGATTCTCACACACTCAGACTCTCACTACACTTCTGTACAGTCAAGAGATTGACCCAGCCTCTCCACTTACTGCTACCCGCACCAACTCCCTCTCCAAGTTGGACGGCTGTGGGTACCACCCAGCACTGACCAGTCTCATATCATATTTCTACTTGTGTGTAAACTTTTAGGAATTAAAGAGTTAAGCCTTCATAGTAATATCAATCCTGCCCACCATTCTTAATATTTGTAATACCATTTATAGCTGGTGGCAGCGGTGGGATGGTCTGTGAGCTTTCACAATGTATTGTTATGTAGTATGTTATAGATAGAGAAAAAGACAGTGACGAGAGATAGAGTGTAACATACCATATTCAAGCTTGTATTAGTCCAAATGATGTGGCCACATGCAATAAGTCATCATTCTACTTGGACAACATGCTCCTCTTGTGATAAGACCCAAACCACACTTCCATCGCTTCGGCCTGCCAGGGACACTGTCCCGTTGACCCTCCCCAACTTAGACTCACACTACACTTCCATTCGGGGACCCTGCTTCCTTACGCTACCGCCGCCCGCGCCACCGGCCTGCATTGAGTAGTCTCGCTCGGATCGTGCTAATTTCTACTCGTGTGTAAATTCTTAGGAATACAAACCAACCGCAATCAAGCATATTACTCTGCCCACTAGTATGTACATAAAAGGTTAAATACCTTTTAGAGAGAGAGAGAGAAAGAGAGACTGAGTGAGAGAGAAAGAGGGAGGAGAGGGGAGAGAGAGAGGGAGGAAGGGAAGAATATATATATATATATATATATATATATATATTATATATATATATATATATATGTTATATATATATTATGTATATATATATGTATATAATATATATGTATATATATATGTATATATATATAT
>NW_020868629.1:35000-38294 GCF_003789085.1 Penaeus vannamei | reverse complement strand
GGACCTTGAGCCCTTGGCCTCCCTCGGCCTCATCACGGAGGCTTCTAGGGCGGCCCGTGCCTTATGGACCCTCCTGCTTCCCCCTCCAACCGTCCCTCCTCCTCCTTCCTTTCTTCTTCTTCTTCTTCTTCTTCTTCTTCTTCTTCTTCTTCTTCTTCTCCTTCTCCTTCTCCTTCTCCTCTCTTCTCCTTCTCCCTCTCCTTCTCCTTCTCCTTCCCTTCTCCTTCTCCTTCTCCTTCTCCTTCTCCTCTCCTCTCCTCTCTCCTTCTCCTCCTCCTCCTCCTCCTCCTCCTCCTCCTCCCCTCGCCTTCTCCTCCTGTTCGTTCCTCCCCCTCCTCCTTCCGCTTCCTTCCTCGTTTCCTCCTCCTCCTCCTCTTCGCCTCCCTCCATCCCCCTTTCCCCACCTCTCGCCACTTTCCTCGTCCTCCTCATTTTTTTTCCCCCTCACCCACCCCTCTCTTTCGCTCGACCTTGCCCTCTTTCACTTCCCCTTCCCCTTCTTTCCCCCGCACCTTCTTTTATCTCGTCCCCTTCTCCCAGTTCCGTCTCCTGTCTCCTCCTTCCCCATGGCCCGTGCTTCGTCCCCTTACCCCCATCCCTTCCCTTACCTCGTCCCCCAACTCCCTCCCCGTGTCCCCTCTCGACTCTCTCCATGACTCGTGCTTCGTCCCTTTCCGCAATTCCTTCCCCATCTCCCATCGTGCCTCGTCCCATTCTCCCCTATCCTCCTCTTCTTCGCCCACCACCCCCCTTCCCCTTCCCCTCCCTTCCCCTCCTCTCCCCCTCCCCTCTCTCCCTCCCTCTCTCCCTCCTCCTCCGCTCCTCCCTCTGCCTCCTTCCCTCCCTCTTCCTCCCCCTCCTTCTCCCCTTTCCCCTCCTCCTCCATCTTCCTCCTCCCTTTCTCTCCCTCCCTCTCCCCCTCCTCTCTCTCTCCCCTCCCTCCCTCCCTCCCTCGTCCTCCCCCTCCTCCTCTTCCTCCTCCTCTCCTCCCTCGTCCTCCCTCGTCCTCCCCCTCCTCCTCTTCCTCCTCCTCCCTCTCCCCCTCCGCCCCTCCCCTTCCCTCCCTCTTCCTCCCCCTCCTTCTCCCCCCCTCCTCCTCCCTTTCTGCCTCTTCTCCGCCCCCTCCCTCCCCATGCAGACTCCATGATATAGCCGACCCTATTCTTACGCCACAGACAATCATATCAGGAAGTTAAAAATCATGTTTCATGTAACTTTTGTTTTACAAACGATTATTTTAAACAAGTCGTGTGTGTGAGTGCGTGCGTGTTTCACATTAAAAGTGTTCGAAAAGAGAAAACATGAGAGAGACAAAGAGAGAGAAGTAGAAGAAAAAAAGAGGTAGATAAAGAAGAAAGAATATAGATAAACATAATACAACAGAGGAAGTGAGGACACGCCAAGAAAGCCTGCGATAAAGGGGGAAGGATTTCGTGCCCCGATTACCCATAAATTCCCCTCAGTTTGTCGTGTGACTTCCTCGACTGACGGCCACACTTCACGCTGATGTCCGAGTGAAACCGCAGACCCTAATGATGTGACTCTGTGCTGACGCGCGTCTTGCTGACTCTCGCGCTGTCTGCTGACTCTCGGCGTCTGCTGACTCTCGGCTGACTCTCGACTGCTGACTCTCGGCGCGTCTGCTGACTCTCGCGTCTTGCTGCTGACTCTCGACGCGTCTTGCTGACTCTCTCTCGATGACTCTCGACGCGTCTTGCTGACTCTCTGCGACGCGTCTTGCTGACGCGTCTTGCTGACTCCGCGTCTTGCTGACTCTCGCGTCTTGCTGACTCTCGGCGCGTCTTGCTTGCTGACTCTCGACGCGTCTTGCTGACTCTCGGCGCGTCTTGCTGACTCTCGACGCGTCTTGCTGGACTGCTGACTCTCGACGCGTCTTGCTGACTCTCGACGCGTCTTGCTGACTCTCGATGCGTCTTGCTGACTCTCGACGCGTCTTGCTGACTCTCGACGCGTCTTGCTGACTCGCCGTGTCTTGCTGACTCTCGCCGTGTCTTGCTGACTCTCAGCGCGTCTTGCTGACTCTCGGCGCGTCTTGCTGACTCTGATGATAATGATAACAAATAATAATGATAATGATACTGATAACATAAATGATAATGCTGCTAATAATAATGATGATAATAATAATAATGGTGATGATGATAATAACTATAATGATAATGATAATGATAAGACAATGATGATAACCATTATTATAACAATGATGATGAATGATAATGATAATGATTGTCATTATTATCATTATTATCATAACCATTATTATTATTATTATTATCATTTATTATAACGCTGCTACTAACAATAATGATAATGATAGTATTAATAATGATAATGATAATAATAATAACAGTAGCAAAGTAATATTAATGATCACAGTGATAATGATAATAATGTTAATGATATTAATATGAAGAAGACTGATACTTCTACTAATGATAATGATAATAAGAATAACCAACAATAATGATGATGATAGTAACAATAGTAACAACAATAATAAAGGCCATAGTAATGATAATGATAACAATAATACGAATAATGATAGCAGTAATAGTACTGATAATGATAATGATTAAAGATTATGCTAATGACATACCGTGGATGACCCTTGACCTGCTTTGCCCTGCCTAGTTTCAGGTGAATTCCAGTGTTATGAAGAAAGGCCTAATGTAATCTTTTCTCCCTTTTTTTTCTCTTCGCGTGTGGAAGAGCAGTAGGCGAGGGAGAGAGAGAGAGGGAGAGAGCAAAGATTTCCTGTCAAGAGATCAAATGAGGGACTGTCGATTGATTTAGTCGACAAATGTTTTGGGAACTATGATTGTTGACAGAAGGGCAGGAACGGTTTTTCTTTTGGTGGGATTTTTCTTTGTTTCTTTCTTTCTCTCTCTCTTTTTTTCTGTTTTTTTTCTCTTTCTCTTTCTTTTTTTCTGTCTTTCTCTCTCTCTCTCTCTCTCTCTCTCTCTCTCTCTCTCTCTCTCTCTCTCTCTCTCTCTCTCTCTCTCTCTCTCTCTCTCTCTCTCTCTCTCTCTCTCTCTCTCTCTCTCTCTCTCTCTCTCTCTCTCTCTCTATCTATCTATCTACCTATATATCTATCTCTCCCTCTCCCTCTCGCCCCCCCCTCTCTCTCCTAGGGGTGAAGATAACCGAAGTTACCTTATCTCTCTGAGAAGGTTTATTTTTTCTCAATAAACGTGTCAAAGTCAAAGTCTCTCTCTCTCTTTCTCTTTCTTTTTTTCTCTCAACCTTTCTTCCTCTCTTTCTGCTATTCACACT
>NW_020868629.1:22500-27500 GCF_003789085.1 Penaeus vannamei | reverse complement strand
TTTTTTTAGAGTTGTAGTGATGGCAGATTAAAATGATAATAATAATGGTAGTAGAAAGGGTGTAATAGAGAGGAAAAGAGGTAAAAAAATGATAATGATGGTAGTAGAGAGGTTGTGATAGAGGATATAGTAAAAAAAAAAATTAAAATAATGGTAGTAGAGAGGGTGTAATAGAGAGGTTAAAGAAGTAAAAGAATGATATAATGGTAGCAGAGAGGGTGTAATAGAGAGGAAGAAAAGAAGAAAAAAGGATAATGGTAATAATATTGGTTTTACAAAGGATGTAATTCGCATGGGCGTGTGTTATGATAAAAGTTGCTTGAGTAAATGCATGTAAAAAACATACAAATGGATATGACTTTGTGAGTTCCGATAAGGGAAAGTGTTATTTGTTTTACAGTAAACATTATATTAGAAAAAAAACACCAGTTTGCATTTTAAAAAATGTTCATACATGTCCTTTTGCTTCTCTTTAATTCGGATTATAGACGACTGTTTCAGAATTACGTTTTTTTAGGGGTATATTTCGAAAATTCTGATACGCATTTTTTCAAATCCCTTTTCACTAATTTTGAATTGTCCTTTATTCCCTACGTAACTCTATCTTATACCTTTCCTCTTTTCTTCGTTTTATTCTTCTTTTATTCCCCCTTTTTCTTCTTCTCTTTCGTCTTCTAGATCTCTCTGTCGTTTCTTTATTCTCCTCTTTCTTCATTTGCTTCTTTCCCCCTTTTTCATCTTTTGTTCAATTACTTTTTTTCCTTTGCTTCTCTGTATTCTTCTCTTTCTATTCTATTTTCTTCCTTGCATAATTTTCATATTCGCCCTTTTTATCTTCTTTTCTATCATCTTAATTATTTTCTCCTCCGACATTTCTTCTGTATCTATTTTTGTTTTTCCTCTTGCTGTTTCTTCGTCCTTTTCTACCTTTCTCGTTTTTTATTATCCACTAGTTTCTTCTTCTCTTATTTCTCTCTTTTTCTCCTCTTCATAAACTTTCCTTTTCCTTTTTTTCACCTTCTTCCTTCTTCTTTATCCTCTCTTTCTACTTTTTCTTTCCTCTTTTTTCTCCTTCCTCTTTATCTTCTTCAACTCTTTCTTTCCTCTTTCATTTTCTCCTTCTTCTTCTTGTATCCTCTCCTTTTACTCTTTCTCTCCTCTTTTATTTCTCCTTCTCTTCACACTTTCCGTCTCCTCCTCCCCCATCCTCCTTCTTCTCCTTCCTTCCCCCACCCTCCATCTCTCTCCACACAAACACACAACCTCACCCTCTCACCCCATCTTCCCGCAGGCTCATCTCTACCACCTGATGAAGTCTGACAGTTACTCGCGTTATTTGCGATCAGAAATGTACAAAGAATTCCTCAGCGGAAGCAGGAAAAAGGTAAGGACGAAGGTGAAGGAGCTTGGGAAGGACTCCTCTTTGGATTTCCTGGTGTGGGGTTCGCGACGGTCCTTCGGCATGAGGGTTTGACCTGCCTCGAGTTGCTTCGCTGGTGACAAGGGGACTGTTACCATGACTGAGTTGCTTCTTTCTCCTATGTGTATGGATGCGTATATATCAATATCATATATATATATATATATATTATATATATATATATATATATATATATATATATATATATATATATATATATATGTGTGTGTGTGTGTGTGTGTGTGTGTGTGTGTGTGTGTGTGTGTGTGTGTGTGTGTGTGTGTGTGTGTGTGTGTGTGTGTGTGTGTGTGTGTGTGTGTGGTGTATATGTATATATATATATATATATATATATATATGTATATATATATATATATATATATATATATATATATATATATATATATATATATATATATGTATATATATATATATATATATGTATGTATATATATATATATATATATATATATATATATATATATATATATATATATATATATATATATATATATATATATGTGTGTGTGTGTGTGTGTGTGTGTGTGTGTGTGTGTGTGTGTGTGTGTGTGTGTGTGTGTGTGTGTGTGTGTGTGTGTGTGTGTGTGTGTGTGTGTGTGCGCGCGTGTGCGTGCGTGTGCATCTGTATATATATGAATGTATATATATATATATATATATATATATATTATAATATATATATATATATATATATATATATATATATATATATATATATATATATATATATATACAAGTGTGTGTGTGTGTGTGTGTAGGTGTGTGTGTGTGCAAGTGTAAGTATGTGTATATATGTATATGGATACATAGAGTATAGGGTATGTTTATCAAAAATGGATAACAAAATAAGAGTTGTTTTGTGTTAGCAAATGTGTGTGTGTACTAACTTGCCTTGTCTTGGTGTTCTCCATTCTTCGTGTTAGTGTATAACAAAGAGAAAGTAGATGTTTGATCTTTGGTGTTTTATTTTTTTTAATAGATTTAGCTGTGCAGTGATCCAATACTCACAAGTAACCATTTTTTCGAAAGCGATAGTTTTTTCCCCTCTGTAAACACGTTGTAGCTGAATACTGTAAACTATTTTCGTGTACAGAGGTGTAGATAATCCTTTAGTCTGTGTGCTGAGCTATCCTTGAACACTAAATAAATCCTTGATGTCCCTTTCAACGTCACAGGCCAAAGAGTTAAAGAAAAAATAGGCAATTTTGGTAAAATTAGTTATTTTCACTCTTGTTTTTTTCGGCCATTTTTTATAAGCATGGACTTCATTCTTTAATTCATTAAAAAAATGAAACATCTTGAATGGATGTTAGTTACTTTGATTGTACAGTAGTTATTGATTTTTTTCACTTGTTCATTTTCACTTTGATTTAGTGTGCGAGTGAGTGTATATGTCCATGTTTCTTTGTAGGTGTGTGTGTGTGTGTGTGTGTGTATGTGTGTGATAACATAGGGAAAAATCAGGTTACGTATATTTCATTTGAGATCAGCTTAATTCTAAGTTTGAATAATTAATGCATCTGAAACACAGTGCACATTTTTTTCCTTTTCCAATTCCAATTTCCATTATAACACACAGTAGTATTTGTTAATTCACTTCCTTGACTGAACTTGGCAATCACCTTAATTCAGTATCATTATATAATATACAAATAGAAACTAACTCTGCCTAGTTTGAAATTTGCTTTTGGTAATTATTCTGTTAGAGAGAGACTAATCACAGCTTACACTAGGTGACTCTGGGTGGATTCGGTGGAACTTTTGTAGATACCAGATTCAAAAATCAAACATTGAGTTTGAATATTTTTTACTTAAATTTCATACTCCCACTTTATGATTCATGCTTTCATCGGCTTGACTCTGTTATTATGATTATCATTATTATTGCGATAATTAGTATTGTTATTATTATCAGTATTATTATTGTTATTATCATTATTATTATTGTATTTATTATTGTTATTATCATTATTATTATTATTTCATCATCATTATTATCATTATTATAATTTTGCTCGCCGTTCCTTCCTCGTCAAAAGGATAATTTAAAAAATAGATAGAATCCCGGCATACCACAAAAGTTCCAAGCGAGGCCGCCACCACCCAGATTTGCCTTCGCTTTCTCACGCCTCACACCAGCCCCCTTATAATCGCACGCGTGTCTCCCTCCCTTTAGACGTCGGTGAAAGGCATCAGGTCTATAGTTAACTTCAGCAAAGGGAAGGACGGACCACCTCCCTCCTAGTAGTGATTGGAGCGGTCCTGCATGCTTCCTTCCATCCCCAGCTGGTGAGATATTCGAAGTGCCGGGTGCCTCGCCCACCCTCTTCCTGTGGGTGCCACTGGCTCAGGCACTTCCGCTGACTGCTTATTCTTATTCTCTTTGTTTACTCGTTGGTTTATTCATCTCTTTGTTTATTTATCTTTAATTGGGCAGTACGTCGCACAGTAATTGTAATAGGTGTAGAACATTATTTTCTTTCTTTCTTTCCTTCTCTTTTTTATTGTTTCTTTATTCCTGTAATATGTTTTCAACTTTCAGGTGTTTAATATAACCTTCTTCATGTATTTACATATATTAATTTCGGAAACCAGACCACGTGACGAAAGAATTTAACTATGTGCCTTTACTGTTTCAAGACGACCAGAATTGGCATTCTATGACAGCTGTGACATTCTATGACAGTTGTGACATTCTATGACAGCTGCTCACTAAGTGGGCAGATCCTGTTGGTGTGCAGGAGCGTTCCCTGGTGAGTAGGACTCAGGCACTGCTAAGAAGGGACAAG
The DNA here is from genome assembly GCF_003789085.1 of Penaeus vannamei. Taxonomy (NCBI): domain Eukaryota; kingdom Metazoa; phylum Arthropoda; class Malacostraca; order Decapoda; family Penaeidae; genus Penaeus; species Penaeus vannamei. The sequence goes on along the minus strand of NW_020868629.1, from coordinate 23,270 downwards.
AAACAGTTTATTGGGAGTCTTGTAGAGGAGGTCAAAGGCCATTTCTTATTAAATTACCTTTGTCCTGCCTACCAAGCCCAGAGAAGACTGAACTCCAAGCGCTCCTCACAGGCGAATGCAGTCCACTCAGTAAGTGGCCAGATCATCTCAGAACCTGTCGGGGTGCAAGAGCATTGCGTTGAGTAATTTGAACAGTTGTACCAAGTTGATCCACCTACAGTTAACTTGGATGCAGGTAGTGTCGAGCTCCCTTTGTCAGACCTACCCATCAGCGGGGATCCACCCTCCCTAACTGAAGTTAAGGAGGCGATCTCCAAGCTGAAGAGTGGTAAAGCAGCGGGTATCTGCAGCATCCCGTCAGAATAGTTAAAGGCTGGTGGTAAACTTATGGTGTGAGGTTTCATGCTATCCTGGCTGCTATCTGGCAATCTGGTACTATGTCCCCTGACTTGTTGAGAAGTATAGTCATTCTTCTCTGGAAGGGTAAAGGGGATCAGTAGGACTACAGCAATCACCGAGGCATCTCACTGCTCAGTATATCAGGTATTCTCTTTCACATCCTTCTGAGCAACTGCTGAGGCACCAGAGGCCAGAGCAATCTGGATTCACTCTGGTAAGTCCGCAATAGACTATATCATGATGCTTCCAGTCATTGTAGAGCACCATCGTGAGTTCGGGTGTGGGCTGCTTGCAGCTTACATCACCCTCAAGAAGGCATTCGAATTCCAACAAGGATTATTCGATTAATAGCAAGTCTGTATACTGGTACT
>NW_020868629.1:2500-7500 GCF_003789085.1 Penaeus vannamei | reverse complement strand
GCTTAAAGAAACCAATTCAAAATAAATTCTTGTTACGGGAAAGTGATAGCAAAATTGACTGGGAAAGTTTCGATCCCAGAGCGCAACCGCATTCGTGGAAAGATAAATTACTAGAAGTCATAAATGAGTATTGCCTTTTCCAGAATGTAACAGATCATACCAGGGTAGGAGGACTAGATAGACCGTCTATGTTTGACCTAATATTCACAAAGCATAAAGATGATATTAAGGATACCGAGTACTGGCTTCCTTTAGGAAAAGGTGACCATGTAGTAATTAAACTAAAACATTGTCGGCTACAGGGAAAACCCATCGTAAATAAGGAAAGAATGGAGAAGTACAGTTGCAAGAGAGGTGACTGTAGAAGCCTTGAAGATTTCTCTAATGGCATAAACTGGGAAACACTTCTGGGCGATGAGAACTTTGATGTTCAATATTCAAAATTTTGTGGTCTATAAAAAAATTATACCAAAATACAAAAGTGAAACAAGAAATGCCTATATAAAAAAGTCCAATGACAAATGCAAGAATATGAGATAAAACAAGCAGCTCCTTTGAAAAAGATTCAGAAGACAATGTACAAGGCCACCAAAGCTCTTTTAACCACATAAAAAGTAAATCTAGCGCCATCAAAGACAATAACATTTTTATACTTTGCAGAAAAAAATGTCTGAAATCTTGCATAAAAATTTCAGTCAGTTTGTCCAGGACCCAAATATCCGTACAAACGTAAAGAACAACGAAAATGTCACCCACAAAAAGAATGAAATAAAAGACTTACTAAAAGGATTAGACAAGACCAAAGTAGAAGGACCAGATGAGATGTCTAACGGGGTTCTTTGGGAATATGCCGATAAACTATAAACTCCTCTATTGTTGACATTCTAAAATTGAGTGAGACAAGGTAAATTACCAAAAAGTTGGAAATTCGCCAATGTTATGGTATAAATAATTCTCAAGTGGAATTACACGCAGTGGGAGTCAAGCCAAAGGCCTGTATTTTTTTTTTACTCAGCTTGAAGGAATTAAGTAGACCTACATTTATTGATACATCCATGTAAATGAATGAATGAAAGGGATTTTATTTAATGTGGAGGATACCAGGCCGGGCTATTTTAAGAATAGCACATCATGTTTACATTTTGTACAATATCCAACAGTGTTAAAGTTTAATGGCTTTTCAGGTGTTTTTGATTCCATAAAGTCTTGCTGGCCTGGTATCCTCCACATTAAATAAAATACCTTTAATTCATTCATTAAGTGCATGGAGTTATTAATAAATGTAGGTATATTTAATTCCTTTAAGATGAGTAAAAAATACAGGCCTTTGGCTAAACTCCCACTCTTCTCATCCACAGGGCTATTTAGATGATTTTTCAACTTTCAACTTTTTATTGTGGCTTTTCGACGAATGACCCGTTTTGACCTCCTTAACAGAATATACAAGGCATAGAAAATGCACTCCAAGCAGATCCTAGAAAAGGGGGTTGGGGGACAGAGCCGCCTATTCAATCATAAAACTTTTTAATGAGGACAATAATCTCAAAATCATACTTTCCAAATGTGAAGAATTGAAATAAAAATGCATGTTCTGACCATTTATTTGTAAAGCTTTTATTCTAAATAAAAATGCTCTAATATTTTTTCTTTAATTTATCTTCCTAAAGTTCTTTGTATTGATGCATATATATAATCATATATATGACACATATATTTGAAGGAACTGTATGAAGAAAAAAATGCTACTACAAAGTCATAATACAATATGAATTATTTTAATAACATGTATGTAAAAAGTAAATAAGCAATTCACATATCCCTCTGAATGTGTCTGAACTGACAAGAACTTGAGCACGAAAGAGCTCGCTCCCACTGAACGACGTCGGCCGTTTAGTTGGGCCTCGAGTCAACAGATGGCGCTGGTGCACGACCGCGGACCTCATTTTTTGAATGCGTTAGATAGCAGGTTTCCTGGCTTCCGTATACAGTCTTAGGTTATAACTTGTACTGTAACTGACCGTATTGGGTGCAGGCCTTCATCCTGTCGACAAGTAATTATGTTAATGAATGTTTATTTGAAAATCACATATACGAAGTGAGACGTAAGGATATAATGGTTAATGGTTAAAAAGCAAAAATAAATATGCTAGAAATCTAAGGTCATATAGCACTATAGGAAGGCATATTAAAGGAAGGGTGAAGGGTGATAGTTGCTATGCGTCAACTATCCAGGGTGATCTTGAAAGGTTAAAGAGGGGTAAAGAAGTTGCTGTGTGAACAGGCTATCGTGGGTTTAGGTAAGGAAATTAGACGAGACATAAAGGGAGTGTGAGGAAGAGATAAAATGGTAATTGGGAATTGGAAAAGGAGGATGTGCAAGGAAAGTCTCTTGGAGGCAGATAATGGATGGATTAAAAGAAGCAAGGATATGACGGTCTGGTCTGTGAGAACGGAATACGCGAATATTCGAGATATATTTTAATAATATATATAAACGTGTTAGGGAATCTGGGGGGGGGGGGCTAAGGGGTGTAAAGGAGGGCTATCAGGGGGAGGAGGATCTAGGGAAGGGCATTGTGACATGAGTGATCGAGTCGTCATTCCACTTGGTGAAAACAAACCCGTCGCTCGCAGATACTTCCCTATCAACATGAAGGAAAATGGCGTATGAATTCTTTGATTCTTCAAAAACCGAAGCGAAAAGGTGATATGAAGCAAAACTAAAAGGTGCGTAGCTAAAAGAGTACTCATACCGAAATCTGGATCGACGATCCTTTGAAATGACCTTAAAATGAATATTCTGACATCTACGACTATTCTATTAATAAAGCTGATTATAATAATGATATAATATAATTTGCTAGAGTAATGTATGACGTTTAGCTAAATAGGGTATTTTTCTGTGAAATCAGTGCCATTTCCTAACATCACTTCTTCCCATTTACTAGGTGTTTATACAAAGATGACAATGAAGTCACGTATAGGCCTAAAAGCGCACAACGCATTTTTCTCTCTCCTCAATAATTTGACCTCAAGTGATAGGCCCTCCTCAGTTGTTTCTTCAGCTGGACCATATGCCATTTCAGACACAAAGGCAACAGGGAACTGTATACCTGCTTTGTTTTCATTTAATGGACAGTGCTTGAAGGCACTTGGGATAAAGTTTGGGTGAAGTGGATCCGGGGATGCTTTGCCTGTGAATATAAATTATGATCAATCAATTCAATACAAAAAAGGAATAAAATGAAAATAATAGAATGGCCTTTGTGCTTTTTAGAATATATGAATACTGCCAAAACTTAATGTCGACAATGTTGATCTTGTTTGGCCTTGATAGGTAGTGTAGATAGACAAGAGTTTGGAAGTAATTGTCTGTCTCTGGAATTTGAAAAACTGTAATATATTATGTAGATCAATAAAATGTTCTGAGCAGATGTAAACATTTTCCACCAGGCGCCCAAGCACTCCCATCAGCGTTCATGCGTTTCATGGCCTGTAGGCCTACCCATCACTTCCATTATTCAGGTTTCTTTTCGCGATCTGGGAATGTATGAAATGTTATACTTTTCTTTCCCATCATGTTCCTTGGCATTTTCACGCAAAGAAACGAAATTCTCAGAAAAATTCAGCGACTTTGTAAGCAAGGCGCAGTGATTTTTCATTCGAACGAGGGTTTGTTTTCACCAAGTGCTCGTTGCTAGGGGCGGTTGCTAGAGGTTATCGAGTCGGTCTATAGTCGGAGTTGAAGGGGGTGGGTTGTGTTGGGAGGGAGTCCGAGGAAGTGGTGTGGGTGGAATATTAGTTGTAGGAGGATGGATAGTTGGAGATGAAGGGGATGTGTTGTCTTGGGAGGGATTAGGAGGAAGGGGTCTACACCCCTATGAGTAAGATGGTGATGGATATCAGGATGGATATCGGTGGTGGACGGAATTGAGGGGGTTAGGTTGTGTTGAGAATGAGTATGAGGAAGGTGTGTAGGGGGAATATGAGTACGAGGGGTATGGATATCGGCAATCACTTCAAGTGTGGAGGGAGCATGAGTTATAGAATTTTGTGTCTCAAGCATATAGCTTTGAATATCTTCCATAGTTTCTGCAGTGGAGTTGGTTGGAGAGTTCTGTGAGACAAAGGTTTTCTTATGAGGGAGGGGGGGGGGGAGAGGAGACTAGTGTCTGAGGAATAAAGGTAAAGGTAGGTGGAGGCGAATGTGCGGTAGGGGAAGAATGGGTGGAACGTTTAGTTTGTCTACTATGGGTAGTGCGGGGAGGGAGAGGGGATGGTGTTGGGGCTGTAGTTCAGATTGGAGTTGTGGTTGAGATTGGGGTATCTGGATTTAGAGTGGCAAAAGAATTTGACTGGGGGAGGTAGAATGTAGAAGTGAAAGTGGGGAAATATATAGGTATAGGGGAGGGTGTAGGAACATGGGGTGGAGGGGTGGCAGAGCGAGAGAGCAGGGAGTACGAGAGAAACCTTGTCGACGTGCTTCCTGTCTGGTTTCACGTAAAGTGAGACCATTTTTGTATCTGAGATTGCTACCTCGATGTCCATTGGGCAGTTTGCTGGGGAGATACACACAGTTCCGGTGCAAGTATTAATATTTAGATGAGGTTCTGCAGGAATAGGGTTGCCAGAGAGGTCTGTTAGATTTGATAATGCTATAGCTTCAGTTTCAGAAGTGACCGTTACGCGATGGGAACGATCGAGTCGGGTACGGAAAAGGACTCTGCCAACTTGCTTTTAGAGACATTGTAGAAAGAAGAATGTTGCCAGAGTAAGGAGCCATAGAGATCACGAAAAATTGGCCCCATTTAGCTGGGCTAGAGTATTTAAGATATTTGTAGGGTTGGTGGTGGTAAAAAGACGGGGACATGTGGAAGAGGGAGTATGTTGAGGGGGTGTTATATAGAGATAGAGAATAAGGCTGTAAGGTAGTAATAAGGGAGGATGGGGTGTTTGATGGAGAAGGTTGTGAGGGTAGAGGTGATGAAGGTGAAGAAGTT
>NW_020868628.1:1142154-1144654 GCF_003789085.1 Penaeus vannamei | reverse complement strand
ATTACCTTGAACAACACCACCTTACGTAACAACACTGACAACGGAGACATCAACACCATATCCACAATATCTAAAAACCTTCACCACATCATCATCATCACATTCATCACCACACTCACCATCCTTCTTGGACACCATATCGTTACTTTCTCTCTTATTCTTCTATGTCTTTGCTATGTGCGTTACAAAAAGAAAAGGACAGTCAAAAGATGTTTTTTTTCTCTCCTTCGTTCATTTGAAAAGTAAATTTAACATGATTGTAAAAAAAAAAATAGATTGTTTCAGGAAGGTCATCTGAGAAATCTAAACGGTTTTCAATTCATATTAAAAAAAAAACAATTTATGTTAACGGAAGAATAATCTCCATTTTTAATATTTGAAATATATTTTTAAATAATCCGAATCTGCCTAAAGAAATATCAAAGTTATGCCTATACCCTTAATGACCTTAAAAATAAGACATCAACTATTCATTATTGCCTAAAGCCAAACAAACATCGTCCTAAACACACCAATGGATAGGGCTTAATGAGACGCTAGCATAAGACACAGAAGGACGGAATGAGAAGGAAAGAATAATCTTTTATTGAATATGGCTTTAACTTTACCACCCACTTTTTTCTTGTTTAGATAAATAAATAAATAAAAGGAGGGCAAGAAATTTCATATCTTTCTCTGTCATTCGTAAGGCCTCAGAAAGTTTTGAATTAAGGTTCCAGGAAGAGGGAGAGGGAGAGAGGGAGAGAGAGAGAGAGAGAGAGAGAAAGAAGAGAGAAGAGAGAGAGAGAGAGAGAGAGAGAAGAGAGAGAGAGAGAGAGAGAGAGAGAGAGAGAGAGAGAGAGAGAAGAGAGAGAGAGAGAGAGAGAGAGAGAAGAGAGAGAAAGAGAAAGAGAGAGAGAGACAAGAAAGAGAGAGAAAGAAAGAGAGAGAGACAGACAGAGACACAGAGATACAGACTGACAAACATGAAGGCAAACAGAGACAGAGAGACAGCAGGAGACAGAAAGATAGACAGACAAACAAAGAAAAGAGATCGAGGGAAAAAAAAATACACAGATATAGAAATAATACCTCACATCACTGCAACATAGCCCCCCCCCCCCCCCGCATATCACACATCCCTGCCTATCACATATATTGAACACTGACACACAACTCGTCCATGATTTCGCATCCTCAAGATTAATGTTCTCCACACAGGCAATTGAACGCTTATGAAATACGAAAATATGAAATATATATATATGAAATTATGAAATACAGCGTCGAGCAAATACGAAAACCGCGTGGCTTCCAACTCTCCCATTTTTCGAGTCCGCTGAAATCTGCAAAAGCTGGACTCGTCTTTAAAATGGACTGTCAATAACTTTCGTTCATTTGGGCGCTTTTCCGTGATTAGTTATGCACGGGGAATTGGCATACGACAAACTTCAGCGGTTGATGAAATATTATACAGTGTGTAACGGACATGTGCATATGCACACGCATATTATGGGTGTATGGACGCGCTCGTGCACACGCATACACACGCACATACATATACACATACGCAACACACACACACACACACACACAACACACACACACAAAAGACACGCAAACACACGCACCACAAATACACACATATGCACGTATCCACACAGCTTGCACATGAGAATCTCTAGTCATAAATTAATCATGTTATCCGATTATGATATCAACGAAAACGGCTTATCGTCATCTAAGACCTTGTTCTTATCGAAATATGATTCCGAGTTTGAAGACAAGACCATCTCAGTCGCCCAAGACATCCTCGCTTTCTATCATGTCATCAAAGGACTATTTCTGTGTCTGATCAATAACCAACGTCACTCTCCACAAACGGTATTCACTTAGCATCAGTCACCATCACAACAACAACAGCAACAAAAATCGTGATTGCGTAGACGACTCGTAAAAGAGCTTCAGCATATGGATGTGGTATAATCATTATATACCCTGGCACGTTGTCTTTGGCCTCGTTAATCCCTCTATTTCAATTCCAGTGGCAGACACACTCCAACTTGGCACGTAGTCAAGTCGCTCGTAGATCACAGAAGCAGCTTAACGGGGTTGTCTCTGTTAACATATCTTTTCTGCCTTTGATTATAATATTTAGAGTCTTTTCAACGTTAAGTCTACAACTCTACATTCCCCCGTTCTATAATTTTATTCAGAGAGGAAAGGGGGAGGATGTATGTACGGACTCTCGTATTAAATAAACTTTTAGCCGAAGCATGCACGGTACAAGTTCATAATTCAGAGTTGTTCACACGGTTCACAGGATCTTGACGGGGCTTATGGTTTATTCCTTCTGCAATCTCTATTCTTTCTCCTTTTCTAGTCTAAAACTTTCCATTTACCTACCGTAATTTATCTCTATTTTTTGTTTATCTCTCGAGAGGGGGAAGGGTTGTAAATATGATTTCCACGCGGGCTTTCGTTGTTCTCTAATTCAACGTTACGAAGTTTGTTTACATTT
>NW_020868628.1:1127751-1130557 GCF_003789085.1 Penaeus vannamei | reverse complement strand
ATCACTAATATGTTTGTTGATCAATTCATAATGTATTTTATTTGATGCAGTGTGGGCTAGTATGGTTGTAAAGTTGCCTCTGCATATTTCGTCTTTCTCGCTTATATCCGCTGATTGTCCAAGTTTTCATCTATGCATTTTATCTTTAGTCATCTAATTAGGTTGTTGGTGGAGATTTTATCAGTTATAGGTTCATATTTGACAGTCACTATCATCATTATCAATTTGGTTCATTATGATTCAATATTATTTACTACTTAATTTGTATCTCTCAGATTATAATGTGTATTCATCTAATTCTATCATCTGCATAATAAGAATAGTATCTTCTCTATATTTTATCACTCTCCATATATTCTGCTTATCATACAATCATTATTATTATCTCTACTCTTATTATTCAGTCTTATCCTCCCTAATATATGTGTATGTAGCATCTACTAAATTGTTATATTGTCAATTTACCTACCCAATAGATCAAAAAGCTGATTTTCCTTAATGGTCTTCGATTTGTAATTTAGCTCCTATTACTATGCATGATCTATTGATATTCTGCATTTATTTGTTATACCGACTTATTTCTTACTGCTTATCCGTAACTTACTATCAATTCGTCTATGCCTCTTTCGTAAGCTACTTATTTAGCATCTAGTCTGTAGTTTTCTCGATTCTCTCTCATTCCTCTTACTAAATTTCAATTCTTCGACCACCGCTTGTCTCCCTTTGCATCTTCAGACCGAAGATGGAATCGAGGGACGATTCGCGAAACTGATTGTCTCACTTTCTCAACTGAATCCTATCATCCATCATCCAGATTCGTATCTTTGTAAATGCACTTGATTGGGGCTACTTCTTATCTCCTTCCACATACTTACTCACCCACGCAGCTCAATCACATATCATCATCATCTCATCGTTCATCATGCTGTCTCTATTTTTATCTGTTGCATCAATGGATCAGCTCAGTCATCATCATCACGGTTTAACACAAAATTCTTCTACTCGTTCACCAGTCTCATGCTCTACTCACAAGATCATCGCATTCTGCCATTTCTACGTCCATCGAGATTTTCAGAGGAATTTCGTATATTCGCAATACGAGACGGGGAAACGGTATTGACATAATCTGCGTTTACAACTTCGAGTCGCTCTCGAGGTAAGCAGTGCTTGTCCCTTCTCGATTTGGTCAACCTGCTCTCTGAGATTTCGGGATGGGATATTTCCTTTTTCTCTTGATTTTGCTTGCTCCACCTCCCCTTGCACGGATGGCTGGTAAGAGAGAATGATTCGGCAGCTTTCCTACTTATTGACCCTCGACGGCGCTTCCGTTCGGGACTCTCACATGATGAGAACATCCGCCGGCCTATGTCCTTCAGTCTCCCTAGTGACCGTGGACCACTGATTCTTCCGTTCTCCATACCTCATTCCGCCCGGCTTCATATTCAGAAACCTCCTAACAACTCACTTCCCTCGTGTATTGGTCCCAGCGCTTCTCCTACCAGCCGGGGATTAAACACTTTCCTTCTGTCTTAGACCTCAAACTTACAACTCACTTGGCTTCGCGTCGTATACCTCCCATATTGTCTCTCACGCCTCTTCCATCTTACTCTTGACTGTCTATTTTCTCCTTTTGACGGCTTCAATCTCCGCTCATGCAGGATCTCGCTATGACCTGAGCTCTCTCTCTTCGTTGGGCCTTTGTTTCCGGCGTCTCGATCTGTTCTTCCTTCCAACTTCTTTAATCTCCTTTCCCATCGCGATTGCGTGTTACCTCTCTCTCTCACTAGTGAGTAGACCTTTCACTAGCCTGGCAGGCGAGGTATGTACCATTTGCCTTCTGATAAAGGTTAAGTCGGTGTGGTGCTCGCATTCCAGCTTCTACTGCTAGAAGGCCACGGATGCTTATGGTGCGCCTCACATGTCCCTGAGCCAGTGACGGTGAAGCATTCGCTGAAGCACATTCTCCAAACAGTGTCTGAGTAGAGAGTCATTGCGATAGGTTCTCTCGCAACGTGCGCGCACTGAACCTTTAACGCAGAGGTTAATGTTGTCTTGTTGTTCCCTCTCGCTCCCTCATTTCTATGGCTCCTATAATACCCATAAGGTCCGGGGGTCCCATATTCTTCCCGGGGAATGTTGACGACATCTCTGGCCGGCTTTGGCTGGCTAAGTCCTCACTCCTTTCGGCACTTCTTCCTGTCACTCGCATTACCAGATTCATCTTCGGTGTCGGGTGTCGCGGCGGTGTGTGAGCCTGTGATGTGAATCCTCTGTACTAATGGTCGCTTGATGGTTGCTTTCTCAGAGAAGCTCTGCGAGGATCTCGTCCTTCTCTCCTCACTGATGTCTCCTCCAGTTGATTGTTTCTGTGTGTGTGTGTCGAATTCTCCTTTTGGTATAGGTGTTTCTCTACAGACCGTTGGTGTTTTTGCCGATGGGCTGCTCTCTCTCCTGTTTGGCTAACTCTGTACATGGTTTCAGTCGAGCTCCCTCCTGTCTATCTCCCTTCGTCTTTTCATGATGGCTGAGATATTTGTAGATGAGTTTCGCTCTGGCCCATGACCTGCCCTGTTCTCTGGATTTTCTGTCGTCAGCCTGAATTCTCTTCCTCTATTTATTTCACTTTATTATGTGGATGTGGGGTTGACTAAAGCTCCTCTGGACCTCTGTCATGCGCTCTGCCTGATTCATCTTCTCCTTCTATATTATGTTTTCTTCGGGAAGTCCTCATGCACAGTGGTATGTTTGTGTATCAACGTATTTTTTTTCTTTTTTGATTCATCTTTTGTTTTTTTTTTTTTTTTTT
>NW_020868628.1:1115251-1125251 GCF_003789085.1 Penaeus vannamei | reverse complement strand
CTCACGCTAATCGGGAACAAAAACAGTCCCAACCGCTGCCTTCCAATGTAAGAATGGATTTTTCCCCCATACAAGCTGAAATATATACTAATGAATTTTAATAAGGCAGCATGACATAACGAACTTAAGGCTCTTAGGGTGGACTGAATTAATTCCTCTGTTGAGTGTTACAAAACTACAACAGTCATAGAAACATTCTTAACCAATAATTTTCATTCTATGAACAAATCTTAATAAACAGGAGGCATATCACAATAAACATTATAGAAACGAAAACAACGAAGGCTCTCTGATGCTAACTTCATTCAGATCTAAGGTTAATGCTACACCCTCCCTTTTCCTATTAATTATAAATCAATAATCATTACTATAACGGTGGTTATAGAAACGGAAACAATCCGTGCTGCTTAGCCCGAAAACCATTAAGTGGAAACAGGTCCGTTTCTCTCTCTGCAGACACGGACAACCGGAACACTTCCTCGAATCGAGTTCGAGGTTGTCGAACGCAGCCGAGTACTGACGAAGATGACCTGAATTGGTTAGGTTAGGTTAAGTTAGGTTAGATTAGGTTGGTTTGGTTAGGTTAGGGTGGTTAGGTTAAGTTAGGTTGGTTAGATTAGAATAGACTAGTTAGTTGCTTAGGTTAGGTTGGTTAGGTTGCGTTGGGTTGGTTGGGTTTTAGGTTGGTTGGTTAAGGTTGGTTAGGTTAGGTTAAGTTGATTAGGCTAGGTTGGTTTGGTTAGGCTAGGAGCGGGAACTGCCTCCTAGAATGGAATTCATAGTGTAGAAACGGATCCGTTTCTATAAGCCTCCCTTTACTATAACCATAATAAAGTCAAACGTGAGACGGGATCGAGCCACCCATTCTACCAGGATCTTTCTGTTATATACTTGAACATAAATAATCGATCCCTTCCTCTTAAACTTCATGATTTTCCTTCTGACACTTTACTCTGACATATAATACATTCTCAATCTATTGACACCGCCGAAACTGTCTCGTTGTATCCATGGAAAAAAGGAAAGGAAGAGAGAAAGAAAGAAAGAAAGTAAGACTCCAAGGCAGGCGTTCTGGCCTGTTGTTTTTGCAACGGTTTTCAACGTTTTCTCTCGCGGCCCAAAGATATTCGTAAATTGACATTTAAAGAAATAAATGCATATTTATCAGTCTAGACATTCAACCGGCAAATAGATAGGTAAATGTATATCTATCAGATATATAGACATATACGTATTTATTTCTGTGTAAATGCATGTCTGTATGAATATTGATTGGGTCGGGCCTTGCACAATTTTAACAAACGGCCATCTGTGTGGGGTGAAGCAAGGATCCGATCTCGATTTTCACAACACTACTCAGGCATCACCTCCAATATCCGGGCAGAACAGTTGTGATCCAGCTCTCAGACATCTGTGCGGGGCAGCAACGATCCGCTCTGACGAAAAAGCGTTAAAACCTACTTATTACTTTCCTCTTAGTGTGTTAATATTAAACAACCCAACCACTAATAATGATTATTATATGTGCACACACACACACACCAACACACACACAACACACACACACACACACACACACACACACACACACACACACACACACACACACATATATATTATATATATATATATATATATATATATATATATATATATATATATATATATATATAATATATATATAATGTGTGTGTTTGTGTGTGTGTGTGCACACACACACACACATATACATACTTACATACATGCATACACATATACATTGCGCATGTGCAGGCGTACATGCGTGCGTGTTGGCGGGCTGATGATATTATACCTATCTGTAGTTCTCTTCCTCTATTCACACACACACAGAAACACACATACACACACCACACACACACACAGAGCTATAGCAGCGAATAGGCAGAAGGAACAACGAGGGGAATGAGAACAAGGAGGAGGAAATCCCGAAGCAGCGACCTTTCGCACCGAACCTGGAATCGAAACCGCCGCGCTATTAAAGATCGGAAGGGCTTGTAACTTCTGTCCTTTCTCTCCTTTTTTATTTTCTTTCTTTTTACTTTCCTCGTTTCTTTCGGCGGGATACAGACGAGAAGAGATCCAGATCTTCGTTTCTTTCTCGGGAAACTTCTCGCTTGGCGTCCGGCGAAAGTTTGGTCATTAGGCTCGTCTGGGACAGTTACTTGACGCCGCCGCGCCGTGTGCCTGACCTCGCCTGACCCGGTGGCCCTGTTGCGCTCCTGGGTGGGGTGGGGGGGGCGGGGCTGGGGAATTGCAGTGGGAGGCTGGTTGTATGGGGGGGGGGGTGATGTGTGTACCTTAGTCACATATATACTTATGCATGTAGGCAGTGTGTATGTTTGTGTGCACGTGCGTGTGGGCGTGTATGTATGTATTTACCACACATTATACATATGTATATGCAAATACCACGCACGCACACACACACACACACACACACACACACACACACACACACACACACACACACACACACACACACACACACACACACACACACATATATATATTGTGGTACAGAATCTTGATTTTTTTGTTCCAGACTTTCGTGATTTACGTGTATTTTGCGAGAGACCTTCCGACAAATATATGAACACGAAAAACACACACACACAAAACAATAGTATTCATTATGCCTTTTGGCTTTAAATCTTTTATTGATGCATCCGTTTAAATATAATTACTTTTAATTTTTTGTGGAAATAATCTTCTTGATGTGAAAAATAATGCTTGAACATGATATTTTTGCAGTTTAATTAATAGGCTTTTGTAAATGACCTGAGGACTTTTCACTGATCACGTGACCTTCATTCTAAATGTGTACGACTGTATATTTAGAAAAAAATACAGGACATCTTTTTTTTTTTTTGGGGGGGGGGGGATTTGGTAAGTCAATTAGTTTTTATTAAATTATCCAAGAGGGCTGCTCGTGACATGTCAGAACAGGAAGTGGAAATATCCGAGATTCAAGAAAATATAAAATCGAAAACTTGCTAATAACAACAATAGTAACAGTAATGATGATGATAATCGTAAGCATAATAATTATGATAATAATGAAAATGATAATGACATTTGAAGCAAGTGTGGTCATCATGATAATGTTAGTAATGACAATGATATTAATGATGATAATAATGATGATACCACTAGTCGTAACAATAATGATGAAAACGATAATGAAAATGATAATGATAAAATAACCACAATAATGATATAATGACATAAAAGTAAAATATTATTATTATCATTATCATTGTTATTATCATTGTTATTATTATTATTATTATTATTTTTATTATTATTATTATTATTATTATTACCATTATTATTATTATTATTATTATTATTATTATCATTGTTATTATTACTATCATTGTTATTATAATTGTTAAGAATAAAAAATAATAACGATCACTATGATAACAATAACGATAATGATCATAATAATAATGATGGTAATGATGATGATAATAGTGATGATGATGATAATAATATGATATTAATAATGATAATAATAGTAATACCTTGTAGTAAATCCAACGGAAAACCTGATCAATTAAGCTATAAATAAACAAACGCCGATAAATGCTAAGAAAAGAGAAAATAGAATAAAAGTAAAATGAAATTACAACACCGACAAGGAACAAAAAATAAAAAAGAGAAAGATGCGAGACAACCGTAAAACACAGGATAAAGAAGAGATAAGAAGAAGAAGAAGAAAAAGACTGGATACCCTCTGTATCTTTCTCAAGATAACGATAAGAAAATCTTCGTTGACAAGTTTTTTTCGTATTTTTTATCATTTTAGTTGATTTAGATATCCATTAATCTATTTATTATTAATTAATAATTTTTATTTTTCAGTTTTTTAGATTATTATTATTTTTTAGTTATTAATTTACTATCTTTTCGAAGTTCTTATTTATTTATTATTATTGATTAAGTAATATTCATGTCTTTTGTGTTTTTTTTTCTTTTTTTCTTGGTTTAGATGCTTATCAATTTCTTTATTATTGATTGATTTTTATTTTATTTTATATTTTTTTATTTATTATTAATTACCTATCATTAATCAACACTGATTTATGAATTTTGCGCGTTTGTGTTTTGTGTTTTATCTTTATTGATATTTTTTTTCTATTTTTCTGTTCTTCGTTAAGAACATTTAAGTCCTTTGTGCATTTGTTTTTCTTAATGTTTTTGTTGATTTAAAATTGATTTTTGGTTCAATTATCGGAAATGTGGTTGTTTATTTAGATATTCATTTTTCATCTATCGATTTATCTATTGCATTTTCATTCGGTCATCTATTCATTTTGTTTCGCCATTTTCTTTTTAGTTTTCATTTTATATTTCTTTTATCACTTACTATTTCCTTAATAAATTTAATTTTGGAGTGACAGGGGTTCGAGTTCTTGACAGAGGACATACGTACATACAGATAGACAGATTTAGATAGACAGATAGACATGTAACAAATCAACCAACAGACAGATGGACAAACAAATCAATTGACGAAATGATAACATGACATTGATTTTCATTTTTTTCATCTTTTTCCTTTCTCTTTTCGTGTTTCTCTGTCCTTTCTCATTCCTGACATGGTATCGCTCGTGTTATGTCACTGTTTAATGGCTGCCTTTGGTTCGCTCAGTCGACGCTCTCTTATTTCCTTCGCGTCGCATCTTAGGCGTTCGGTTTCCTTTGTTCGGATACAGTTTCGTTTTGCGTCTGTCTGTCTGTCTTGAGGAGTGTGTGTGCGTGCGTGCGTGCGTTGTGTGTGTGTGTGTGTGTGTGTGTGTGTGTGTGTGTGTGTGGTGTGTGTGTGTGTGTGTGTGTGTGTTGTGTGTGTGTGTGTGTGTGTGTGTGTGTGTGTGTGTGTGTGTGTGCGTGCGTGCGTGCGTTTGTGTGTGTGTGTGTGTGTGTGTGTGTACGTGTGTGTGTGCGGGCGTGCGTTTGTGTGTGTGTGTGTGTGTGTATGTGCGTGCGTTTGTGTGTGTGTGTGTGCTTGTGTGTGTGTGTACGGGCGTGCGTGTGTGTGTGTATACGGGCGTGCGTGTGTGTGCTATATATTTTATGTACTGATGTGTGTGCACACTTGTTCATGAATATTTGTATGCGCATGCACGTTTGTGTGTTTCTTCATAAGTTTCTGGCCGCGCGCGATGTTTGTGATCACAATAGACGCTCGGTTGTTTCTCCCCGAATGTCTTTTCGTGCCTCGCGTCTGCCCGCCCTGTCGGCCCTTCTCATCCTCCTCTTATCCCCAGTATTTACTGGCTTTCAGAGTAAATACTGAATTATTGAATCTTTTCTTACAGGTATGTGGGCCGCTGATTCAAGAGGTCAAAGACTGATACAAAGAAAACCACATTGAAGGTACGTGATAATATCCATTCTTTGCTTTGTGTGTCACTCTGCCGGTCGCTCTGTCTATATGAAGATGTCTAAGATATGTATCGGTAAAGAACAGCTCGAATCAACCGGGACATTTTGCTGATATCTCTGGCACTCTCAGTGATAGGGATGCCAGTTGTGTTTATTTTTTCTATCTTTTATTTTCAGTGGAGGGATTGTAGAAAGGATATGTATAAGCGCGTGTTGCCATAAACACACACACACACACGCAAACACTTACACACACAAACACTCACACTCACACACACACACACACACACACACACACACACACACACACACATACATGTTTGTGTGTATGTGTGCGTGTGTGTATACTCATTGCTCGAAGATCAGAAAATCTTCTCTTTATGCTATCACTGAATATTTTTCTCGGCTGAAAAAGCTGCGCTGGTTTTTCAAAATTTATGAAAATGTGAAGTTCAGTCTCGTGGGCAACTGCATATTTTGTGGGCTATAATGATGTTAAACAATGGGATATTTAAAGTAGATACTGCGAGCCAGAAAAGAAAGAGGTAAGTTCATTAAAAAATGTTTATTATACCACAAGGATTTAAGAATACATGAACCGTCTTATGATAAACTGACGATATTATGGTAACGATGGTTATAATGGTGACATACACACTCACAGACGCACCCACTCACACATACAGTCATAAACACTCAAAACAAATAGACACGTACACACACCCACGAACCCACCCACCCACACACACACACACACACATACACACACACACACACACACACACACACACACACACACACACACACACACACACACACACACACACACACACACACACACACACACACGCACACGTACATACACACAATCACAATCGCATACTTACAAGAGCGTCGCATGTCGATATAACTGACAAGCAACCCTCTCCCATTTTTGGATATGACACTTTTTGCACAAATATGGAACGTTCTGGAAGGGCATGAGAAAGGGAGCTGTCGAAGGCCTCTGGCGCGTGACTGCTCCATTAGAGTGTAAAAGTTGTATGGCTTTTGTCTTTCTTTGTTCAGTCATATTTATATTGTTATTATTGTTTTATTATTATTGATATTATCATTCTTATTATTATTGTTATTATTATATTATTATCATTCTTATTATTTATTATTATTATTATTATTATTATATTATTATTATATTCTTATTATTATTGTTATTATTATCATTCTTATTATTATTATTATTATTATTATCATTATTATTATTGTTATATTATTATTATTATCATCCTTATGGAGATAAGTCAAAAAGTGATTTGTTTTTTCGTAAAGATGTGGTTTGATTTCCTTGCATGAGGCTTTACATGCATATGTGGAATATGTGTTGTGTTTTCTTTATTTATTCTTCATATTTCTGTCTCTCTTTCTCTTCTCTTCTCTCTCTCTCCCTTCCCCTGTCCTGTTCTGTCCTACCTCTCCTTCTCTGTGTCTGTCTGTCTGTGCCTCTTTCTCTTCTTTCCTCCAACCCCTCCCGCTCTTTCTTTTCTCTTCTCGTCTCTCCTTTCCCTTCTCTCCCTCCCCTGTTTTCTATTCTCTTTCTTACCGTCTCCCCTTCTTCCCTCCCCCTGCTTTCTCTATTGCTCTTCTTCCCGTCTCCCTTCTTCTTCCTCCCCCCTTATCCTCTCTCCCCTTCTCCCTTCCTTCCTCCTTCTTCCCTCCTTATCTCTCTCCCCTTCTCCTTCTTTCCCTCCCTTCTTCCCTCCCTTATCCTATCTCCTCCTTCTCCCTTCTTCTCCCTCCTTTCCCTTCCCCTTATCCTTTCCCTTCTCCTTCCTCCTCCTCTTCTTTCTCCCTTCTCTCTCCTCTCTTTGTTTTCCTCGTACCCGCTCTTCTCGCTCTCTACGGGCGCATAGCCACCATTTTCGTAGACTTTGAAGTTGATATTTTTGAAAAGACAAAATAGAATGAAGAGGATCTGCAAAGACTAAATCATGGCCAAGCGCTCTTTGGGGGATCTCGTGTAAAATGAGAAATTTCCGTTATTCATGTTTATCTGCTTATTGTTATATCTCATCTAGTATGAATTCTCATATGTATGTATGTATGTATAATATATATATAATATAATATATATATATATATATATTATATATATATATATATGCACACACACACACACACACACACATATATATTATGTATATATATATAACATATATATATATACAGTATAAATATGTAAATGTGTGTCTGTGTATGTCTGTGCATGCGTACACACACACACACACACACACACACACACACACACACACACACACACACACACACACACACACACATATATATATATATTATATATAATAGATAGATAGATAGATAGATAGATAGATAGATAGATAGATAGATATATGTGTGTATGTATGTACATGTTTTTCCTTCTGTCCTGTATAGCATACTATTTCATGTTCCTGTTAACTTTTATATCCATGCGGCAATCCGATAACGAAAGTGATCAATAGCAATGAAAATTTATCGAACAGCGGTAATGAGAATATTAACGATAATGATAACACTATTGATAAAAATGATAATAATAATGAAAATAGTGACGGTGAGAACAGACATAAAAAAATGAAGATAACAACAGAAAAATCTTTGCATTCATCCAGATAAAGTTTGTTTTCTAAATCATTATCGGAGACATGAAAGGGCTCATAAGGCAAATGATCAATATCTCAGCTTCTTTCAGTTGTTTGTTTGTACAAAAGAAAAAAAAAGCTTTGCGTAAATGACCGATCACACCTCATGAAGTTCGCATGGCAGCAGCGTCATTCGCAAGCCAAACAGTCCAAATATCTAAAAAAAAGTTTAAATTTGAAACGGAGACGGTGACAAAAAACCGTTAAAAAGGTCGAGCGGGTAGAGAAACCCTCTGTAATTTCTCTTCTGTTGACACATTGATGTATCGGTTGTCAACGTAACTGATATCAGGATGATCAATCTTATTAACTGCAAGTAATTAGATTAATAGGGGCAAAATCAAGGGTATACAGCTTATAGGAGAAAGAAGAATGAATTCTATCAGTTTGTGTTTGAGTATGTGTTTGTATATGATAGATAGATAGAGCGAGAGAGATAGAGAGAGTGTGTTTGGGTGAGTTTATGTGCGTCTGCGTGAGTAAGTGAGTGAGTTAGTGTGTGTGTGTGAGTGTGTGTGAGTGTGTGTGAGTGTGTGTGAGTGTGTGTGTGTGTGAGTGTGTGTGACGTGTGTGTGTACGTTGTGTATACGTGTGTATATGTGTGTGAAAGTGATGTACTGTAAGTGTATATTCGATGTCACATTTGCCCTGAGCTCCAACTTAACTTTTTTGCCAGAAACAACTAGAGACCAAAATATAAATTACATTATTATTATATTAGATAGATAAACATACTATTTTCAACGGATAAACACTTTAATCACCTGGCTATTAGTTGAAAGAAGAAGGAAAGATAGACAGCAAAGAAATGTTTATGACGTTTAAAAATTCCATACACTGAGTATAAAAACGATTTACCTAAAGCAAAAGGAAATAAAAACACAGTCAAGAAAGTGAATAAAACAAGAATATAAATGAAAAAAAAAGAGAATTTAGAAAGGAAAAATATAAATAAAATGCAAATTCAGTCCTGAATTTAAAAAAGAAAAAAAAATTGCGCGAAGAAAATATGGTAAACAGTGTGCGAAAAAGTTTTTTTTTCTTTACTTTTTTGCGAGAGAGAAATGGAAAAGCAAAAGAAAAAACGAAAAAAAAAGGAGAAACGAATTGGTGCTTGTGAAAGAGGAGACTTTTCTTTCCTTTTCTTCCTCTTGCGTATTTTGGTAAGTCATTTATTGCTGACTGATTCATTTCTTTATTCGGTTTTATTCATTTATCTGTTCAGATGGTTATGTATTCTTCTGTTCGTTAGCATATCACTTTGTCTAATTATCTTTATTCTTTAATTCCTTTAGTCATTCATTACTTAATGAATTTAATCCCCTTACGTAATACAGTTTTTTTTTTTTTTTTTTTTTTTTTTCTTTGCTGCGCTGTAGCTGTGTCTCATGAGGTCGTTTCGTGACCTAGCAGTCATCATCACAGATATATATGCGCGTCTATAAACGCGGAAATGTGTATATGTATACATACTCACACACACACACACACACACAACACACACACACACACACACACACACACACACACACACACACACAATACACACAACACACTAATATATAGATAGATAGATAGATTAGATAGATAGATAGATAGATAGATAGATAGATAGATAGATAGATAGATAGATAGATAGATAGATAGATAGATGGATGGATGGATGGATGGGTAGATATTCGAATCCCACCGCCATTGCAAGAAGAATTCACAAGACGGGCACTCTATCCACTGATACACGACCCACAAAAGAAGTGTGCAACTAGGAGCTTACTAGCATCCATAGACATTACCTATCTACTCATACATGAGTAAGGATAGCGGTTTTTACACACACTCCCCGTGGGCACTCGGTATATATAGAAAGAGCAGATCAAATCCCAAATCAGATG
>NW_020868628.1:1107242-1109307 GCF_003789085.1 Penaeus vannamei | reverse complement strand
CACTCACCAATGTACCGATCTACCGCCCTTCACCCGCTCTCCCAGTCGTCCCTCAATGCTTACCATTTCCCTCTTCGCCACCTGCACCATCCTCCTGCCTCTTCTTCTTCTTCTTCTCTTCGGGCTCCTTCCTGCCTACTGCCTCTTCCTCGCCCCTCCTCCTCCCTACTCCCTCCTACTCGCTACTACTCTCTTCCTCCTCACTCCGTGCCTCCTTCCAGCCTCCTCCTGCCTCCTCCTCGCTCGCCGCCTCCCTCCTCCTCCTCCTCCTCCTCCTCCTCCTCCCTCCTCCTGCCTCCATCCTTTCCTCATCCTCATCCTCTCACCTCCGTTCCCCCCCCCCTTCACCGTCCTCCTCTCTTCCCCCTCCTTCTCCTCCTTTTCCTCCTCCTCCTCCTCCTCCCCTTACTCCCGGATCTATCCCTCTGATCATGTCCCTTTCATAGTGACAAACATTCAGTGGAATTTCAAGACACGTATTTGAAATAGCCATTGTGATAACGTATTACAGGGAGTGATATCAAAGCCCGCCCTGCCAAGCCCCGGGAAGGGATAGAAATATCGATGTAGTTTTTTTTTTTCTTCTTCTTCTTCTTCTTCTTCTTCTCTTCTTTTTTCTTTTTTTTTTTTTTTTTTTTCTTTTTTTTCTTTGTCAGCTGGCACCGGGGGAATATCTCCGTCAGATTTGTTGGTTGGCGGGCGCAAAATAAAAGAGAACTGATTTCTCTTTTTCTTTCTTTCTTTTATCTTGCGTTTTTTTATCTTTTTTCTCTTTGTTATTATCTGTGTTTGGTTTTCTTTGTGGATTTCTTTATATGCTTTTTTTCTGTCTGTGTTTGTGTTTCTGTCTCTCTCTCTCTCTCTCTCTCTCTCTCTCTCTCTCTCTCTCTCTCGCTCTCGCTCTCTATCTATCTCACTCATCTCTCTCCCTCTCCTCTCTCTCCCTCTGCCTCTCTCCTCTCGTCGCTCTCCCTCTCCCCTCCGGTCTCTCTCCGTCTCCCTCTCCTCTCCCTCTCATCTCCCTCTCTCTCGTCATCATTCCCTCTCTCCTTCCCTTCTCTCTAGCCTTCGTTATCTCTCCCTCTCATCTCAGCATGAATGGACCAGAAGAAGTTTCCAAAGCA
Source organism: Penaeus vannamei (assembly GCF_003789085.1). Taxonomy (NCBI): domain Eukaryota; kingdom Metazoa; phylum Arthropoda; class Malacostraca; order Decapoda; family Penaeidae; genus Penaeus; species Penaeus vannamei. The sequence continues at coordinate 1,108,183 of NW_020868628.1, read as the reverse complement.
AGACGGTAAACATTTCACTTCATGTCGATATTCTGTCGTGTGTTCGCTGTGTCGTCGATCAAACGGACAAAAAACTATTTTCGGTTTTTCGTGTCTTTTTTCTTCTTTTTTCATCGTATGTATCGTGAATTGAATTGATGGGTATAAAGATGTGATATATTGTGACTGTTATCTCTATCATCATCGTCACTATTATCTTTACTATCATTTTTTCATTATTGTTCTTATCATCATCATTATCATTAGTATCATCATTATCATTAATATCATTCCTGTTTATTTATCACATTATCTTTATTATCATAATAATCATTATCCTTAGAATCAGTATTACTGCTATGATCATTATCATCACTGAAATTATTGTTATTTTTCTAGTATTACTCAATTCAAATGTCAAAACGCATTGATTGAATAATGTTAAAAAAGTGCAGTTCAGTATTATCAGATTTCGTAATTCTTGAAAGGAAAAAAGGTCACATTCTGAACTTTTAAAAGATAAAAGAATACAGTATTATGAAATACATCTTTTATTTCTCTCTTTTTTATCACTTAAAAAATGCAAAAGGATAGGTGATTGAATAGATGAATAAGTAGGAAAATAGACAGACAGATGAATTAATAGATAGATAAATAATTATATAAAGTGATAGATATATAAAACAATAGATATATAGAGTAAAATATATATAAAACAATAGATAATGGAATAAATAAATACATACATAAACAAATACACAAATAGATAAAGATATACCTCCGCCAAGGCAATGCTTTTTTTTTTTTTTTTTTTCTTTTATCCTGGATCCGGATCTGACAGACAGACCGGTTGACTTTACTGCCTCACCCTCCTTATATAAAAGGAAAAAAAATAGTCTGTCCTGTCAGAGAGTCTGAACTGGGTAGACAGAACAGGAAAGGTAAGGGAGTAGATATAACAG